>JAPQWV010003098.1:0-45865 GCA_027422505.1 Craterostigma plantagineum
AAGATGATAGCCGTTTGGACAAGAAGAACATGAGCATAGTGAGAAGAGCTAAAGCACTTTGCATGGAGTAAAATGGGGTGCGGATGATCATTGGGAGGAGGATCTCTCTGAATGTTATCATATTCAACGTATTGATCCGAATAATGAGATATGGTTGTTCTTGATTGAACTGTTGAGGTGCGCCTTTTATAGCTGACCTTCGAAAGAGTTGGTTGTTTGTCCTATTCATTACGCACTAATCTGAATAACAGAAGCCACTAATTCCCTCCCCCCCCCCCGAAATGATTTGGGCTGGGGATATCGTCGTCGACGTCATCAATATTATGATTGTTTGTGATGACAATGAGCTTACGGGACATTTTCTGTTTCTTGGACCCATACCATACACGCAACAAGTTAGTTAATGAGAGCTCTCATTTAAATTTTATATAAACAACTAGAGAGAAAAGCATTAATACTCGATAAAAAAATCTTATCATATGGCATTAACCTCATAATATCCACGTCGTTCTATTTTAGTAAATCACATTGTAAAATACCCACTACCAATTAATTTTATTTTAATGCACACATAAAGTGTGGTACAAATACTAGTTTGTATAAACGCATATTGATAGGAAATGATGTTCTTGCAGGAATGTAAAAGTCGAATGAAAGAATTATTTATTTATTTTTGTAATTTAATGAAGATGTTTGGTGGCTGATAAATGTGTTATCGAAACTAAGTTATTTTTCAAGATTATTCGTACCGTTTTATTGTAACTTACACGTGGCCTTGACCTAAGGCACAAGTGGCCGTGAACACCAAAAGAGGATGTCGTTTTCAGGCAATACGAGAGGAGGCCGTTGGATTACCGGCACTTAGACCATCTCCAACCATGCCTTCTATATATAGAGTTGCTACAATTTATATTTTATTAAATTACATAATATTAATTTACTACTTATTTAATTTTTGAAAATTTACAATGATAAAATTTATTTTTTTGAATGCAAATCATATAAATGATTGAAAGTTACAAAAAACGCAGGAAGCAGAAAAAAAAAAACACAAGGAAAAAAAAGAAAACATAAGTTCTCTCTCTTGTGGTCTTCTTCACCACCCATCTTCTTCTTCGCCATACCACACATTCCAGCAAGTTTTTCCCAATCCACCTCGTCGTCCTTTGCACCCATTTACTCCAATTATTTTTTTTATTATTTATACCAATATTATTGACAGATTAAATAAAAAAAGTGGACAACGGGTGAATAGTGTCCCGCAATAGTGTTATTTAAATAGTGTTATTACAAAAGTAGATAACTTTCTCACCCTGTTACAAAACTAATCAACTTTTTTTATTTTAATTATTTTATTTTCACTTTCTCCGAAAATCTTTTTAATATTGTTTTTTTTTTCACCATAGTCATCTCAAATTCTCAACAAAATTATCCATAACTACATACCATATTATTTTTAATAATTTCATAAACTAAGAAATCTCATATTTCAATCTTAGTAATTCAATATTAGTGATTTAATTTCGAAGATATTACTAAGAAAATAACCTCAAATAAACCATAATCCAAATCATTAGTTGGCAATAAGAATTGTATGACCTTTTCTATTGTAATATATTATTTTATTATTATTATTAGGGTAAATGACACTTTTTCTCCTCGTAGTTACATCGTATTTCACCAATATACTTCATGGTATTTTTATTACATGTGTGTCCCTTATGGTTTCAGAAATACTGCACAAAACCCCCCGGTCAGCTTAGACTGCCCGAGATTGTTGTGCACGCGCTATTATTGCGTGTATGATAGGTACAAAAGTAATATTTTATGGTAAAATGACTGAAATAACCTCACGGTCGTCTTCTTCACACCACTTAAACTAATCTTTCTATTTTGGGCTGAGTAAGAAAAAGAAGTCGACTCAGGCGTATCCTTGAAGGTTGAGCTTCCGTGAAGAAGACAAAACTGTAATACGTGAGTCTCCTCTCTTGTCTCTTCCTATTTAGAAGCGAATGTCTCTGTTTTAGTGACACTGGGTGAGATTTTCAATGCTTGACCTGCGATTACGAAAATTCTCCCGATTGTTACTCTATCTAGGTTGGGTTGGTTCAATAATCTGTTATTTAGGTCTCAACTAGGATTCCCCCTCGGAATGCGGTCAATTTTGTCAATTCTCTATTTTGTATATATGCTGGCAGCATTTGGTTCAATTTTGTAAACGTATTCTGGCAGCATGTCTTCGACGTTACAAAATGCTGCCAAATTGGATTTAAGGTACAAGAATCACATGTGCAAATGTGGTGAAGTGGCTGCTGTGCAAATTGTTGGTCCTAATAAGGCCACAAGAGGTAAACTCTTCCGCAATTGCCAGAACTACCACTGCGCTTTTTCATGTGGTTGCGTCCGTTTGAGAGCAAAGGTGAAGATGAAATGCCGTCATCCGAAGACGGGCAATCAAGAAGCTGTGGTATAAACACAGACCAGATTGGGGACCTCATTGATGCATGTGACCAGTTTGAGAAAAGAATTGGGGAGCTCGAAGACAAAGCAAGAATGTTTAAGTACTTCGTTGGCATTATTACGATCTTGGTTTTAGCGACACTCTTCAAGTAGCATGTTTCAGTCATGGTTTTATAGTTATCTTCGGCCATTTCAATGCTTTGGTTTGTACTGGAATGACTACTTATCAATGTAATCTTTGTACCTGGTTTCAATACTTTTGGTTTTAATCCTCTCCAAAATAAACAGAACAACACAAAACACAATTCCTCTGGTCATTCCAAAACAGAACAGTGTCTTCCAAAACATAACAGTCATTCCAAACCAACAGAAGACAAAACCCAACATTACAAAACATGCAAAAACGTCTTCCAAAACAGAACATAAACCAAACAAAACAGAACACGGGGCTACAGTTTCTTTCGGAACTTAAACCAAACTATTATCCCTTCTTTTTTTTTTGCGGTCTTGGGGGTGCAGACCTTGACTTGCATGAGAATTGGACACCTCTAGAGAAGCTTGAGGCTGTGGGCTTGGACAAGCTTTTAAATGCTCTGGAACTACCTTCTGCAACATCTCCCTTCCTTTTTGGTGCTTTTTGCTTCCTTGATGGCTTTTGATTGGTGCTAGAACCCTGTGCAGATCAGATAAGTGATTACATAGATGCTAACCATATGCATAATGTTGAATTTCATAGAGTAAATTCCTGAGTTGGAATTGCTTGGTCTGGAGCAGCCTCATCTGCAACATTTGGTGCATGCATTGGAGGAATTTGAGCAGGTTCTACATCTACAGGAGCTGTAGCAGTCATTGGAGGAACTGGAGCAGATTCTGCCCTAGGCATTGTAGGTATTGGTGAAGATCTGTCCCAGGCATTGTAGGTATTGGTGCAGATTCTGTAGCATCCATTGGAGCACCTTGTGAATGACCAGAAGCATACAAAAGGGAGCACATGAATCACATTTCACCTTAAACTGATTAAATTTGAAGGTTACCTTGTAGAATTTTGAATTAGGATGAGGCTTTAGCAATTCCTTCTGTTGTGCCCTTGTTGCAAACAAATTGCACAAGTTACTGTCAAACCTTTTCTAGTCGATGTTGACTGAGGATTGTGGTCATTTGCATCGGGCCTTCTCTTCTTCTTTGGTCTTCCTGCTCTTTTCTCAAACATGTGGTGGTGCCACTGGACCAAGTGGAGAGCCTTCGAAGTCATGCATCCCAGGGACGGGTGAAATGTGATGATCATATAGCTTCATGTACACCTCCTTGCTGAAAACCTTATCAATGTAAGGTTCATACCCGAGTCCGTGATGGTCTAAACATGCAATGGCGTGGCAACATGGGTATCCAACCCTTTGCCACTTCCCACATGTACAATTCTTTTCATCCAACTTTACCACATGATTCTTTTCATGGTGAATGACCTCGAACTCCATACATCCCCCCCCCCCCCCAAAGTAGGAAAACAGTTGGCACTCTTCACTCTTTCAGCTTCAACTTTCTTCATGATGTTAGGGCATAAATCTTTGTCAAACTTCAACATTCATTCTCTCTTTTTTTGAATTCTGGGCATGCAATTCTTTCTGATCCACTCCATCATATCAATGATTGGCAGCTCCCTTGCAGGCATGATGTAATTGTTGAAGCATTCACTTTGATTGTTCACTAACACATCAGATTTAGTTGTCAATGGGAAATGACTTCTAGCCCATTGATGTTCATGAATGTCCCTGAGCCATTCATAAGGTGACTGTTGATCACCTACCTTAGGGTACTCATTCCTGATCTACTTCATTACCATTTGGTGTTCAACCAAACTGTGTGTAGAAGCTGCTTTCCAGATTAGTTTCTTCAACTCTACCCCCTGAATTTGCATTTGAAGTTGTTGTACATGTGCCTTACACAAAATCTGTGCTCTGAATATGGAGCTAGTTTTGAAATTGCATCAACTAGCCCCTTTTGTCTGTCACTGATAAATGCAAGATTTGCTGCACTTGGATCTCCAATATCCCTCATAGCAGATGTATAAACCACTCCCATGTTTCTCCTTTCTCAATCTCAACAAAAGCCCAAGCCAAAGGATATATGTTATTGTTGCCATCCATTGCAATAGCACACAATAGCCCTTTGAACACCCCCTTCAAGAAACAACCATCCAATCCAATCAAAGGCCTGCACCAAGCTTTTAAGTCATTAATCACTGGCCTCAGACAATAATAAAATCTTTTAAGGACAGGTGGATTTTCCTCCCTGTTCACATGCGGAATGCAAGAACTGAGAGGATTATACTTGACAACTGTGGCACAATAGTCATACAGTCTGGTATACTACACTTTTACATCTCCTTTAAGCAACTAAATAGCATACCTTCTCGCTCTGTAAACCTTGAATGTAGTAACCTCCACCTTCACATCCCTCCTGATTTTCCTATGAAGTAACAGTAGATCTTCACTTGAATTGTCCTTCACATATTCATAATCGTCTTTCCAAGATAGTTGTAATCTGCTTGAGAATTGTTGGTCTGATGAGAGCAGTTGTGAATTCCCGAGTGTGATTTGATCTGCCATTCTGTGCCTCTCATAATTTGGGAAGCATGCAGCCTCCAAGAACAACCATGTTTGCAGAAAACTGTGACCTTCATCTTCTCATTCTTCACAACTTACAAATCCAACCCCTTCTTAACTGCCCAATCCTTTAAGACTGCCTTAAAGGTTGCTCTATTTGGAAATCTAAGCCCCACAGGTAACTCATTATCAGCCATATCAGTGGACTCATCCCACTCTGGGTGAGCAGGAGCAGCTGTTGTTGCAGTTTCTTCCTCTGATTCACCCATCTGTTTCTCCAAAATATCATAATCCTCTTCACACATATCTTCCTCTAAGCCTTCATCAATACAGTCTTCATCTTCTGAATCAGAAGCCTCCGAATCAGTAGTTTCTTCACCCTCTACCTCCTCATTGTCACCTTCTGCTTCTTTTGCTTTCTCAGGAGAGCAATTTGCATTTACACCCTCACTTGCATTTACCCCAAACCCTTCATTCTGCTCAGACCCTGACATTGCCCCATCCTCTTCATCTGCATTTGCCCGAGAACCTTCTGTCTGCTCAGACCCTGACATTGCCTCATCCTCTTCATCTTCATTTGCCCCATCCTCTTCAGAGCAAGCATTCTGGTCTACAGTAGGAAATTCAGAAAGACCATCGGGTAGGGGATAAGTAAGGAGGGGCACTTCTTGGCTCGGGGTCAGAAATAAATCTGCCTTGCCATCTCTAGCTTCCATAGAAGTACCCAAATCTTCTACAAAAACGTGAACAACTGTTGGATTCCTATGTTCGTTGAGCAAATCCCATATATCTTGATCATTTTTTATCACCCTCAGACCTGTATCCAATTCAGCACCAGGCAAACAATAATAAAATTGGACACATGGTGATTTACCACCAGTGCGCCTGTAAAAATCTTTCAACCTACCCAGGAAAAGCGTATCTTTATCAACACACTTAAATACTACCTTCATTCCCCCAAAGTATCTGACGTGTGGAATCCATTCAATCCTACCATCGACCCAAAGATACAAGTTGCAGTACGAGCGATCCATTTACCCAGAACCCACGGCTTCGTTCGAACTGTTTGAGGAATTGCAGGAACGATGAGATTATGTTTGAAACTTTAGGGTTTTGAGCTAGGTTGTGCGGATTTGAGTCTAATAGGGCGGAACTTTAGAGTGAGCTGTGTTTCAGTGTTTGATTAGCGGGAATTATTGTCAAAGTGAAATCTTCTGAATTCTGTAAAGTATGCAAGGGTATAACTGGAATGTTAATTTTTTTCCGACCGTAAGACCTAATTTGACCGAAAGGGGAAAGTGAGCAAAGTAACATAAAACATAATGTATTTATATGCTATTTATAGACCACAAGGGGATTATGCGCACAATTTTCAAACCACAGGTAGCTATTTAACCTTATTATTATTGTGTTGTTGTATTTATGTTCGCTCTATTTTCATTCAAGTTTGCAAGCATGTGTTGATCCATAATATGTTCCAGATGATTATCGAGATATTAGATACATATTCTTATCAGTTTGAGTCCATTAGATGAATCACGTTATAAAGCTCATTTTCTTCTGATAAATAATCCTTATTTACGTTCGGAGAGAAAGGTCGGGCGAAACGTGATTTCGGCCGTCTCTTGCGTGGCCGCATCACGATTTCGGTCGGCCAAGACACGACCGAAACACGATTTCGGCCGTGTTAGTCGAGGCCGAAATCCCATTTCGGTCGCGTCTTGGCCTACCGAAATCGTGATTCGGCCACGCAAGAGACGGCTGAAATCACGTTTCGTTCGGCTCCTGTCCGGCCGAATTTGTGTTTCGGTCGGAACAGAGCCGGCCGAAATCATGTTTCGATCGGCACTGTTCCGGCCGAAATTCTCGATCGGCTCCGAATATTTTTTCTTTTTTTTTTAAAATCTAAATGCAGGCCAAGGGTGGGAAGTCCCTACTGGGAAGGAGCAGCAGATCCCCACGTTGGAGGGATCTGGACAGCGTCACACGAGGGCGCGCGGCGTTGATGCATCCGTTCGTAGCGAACGGGAAGAGGAGAGGCGGCAGCGAGCAGATGCTTCTCATTTCGTATATGCGGATTACAATCCGCATGCGGATGATGACGTGCCGGATGATGCAACATCGTTCCAGTCATCCGACGACGATGTGATACCGGTCTCCTCAGGTAATAACCTTCTCCAGTATAAATTGACTTGCGATGTCGTGTCTTAATATACGTAAAAAAATTAAATTTATGTTTGGGTTATTTGTAAAAAATGAAATAGGGAGCAAGTGCTCCAGGGTCGTAGATGACGATTCCTGGAGGGTGCAGGGGCCACAGTCCGGTGGTCCAGAAGATGGCGAGGTGACCCCTAGTTATCTAGGACACATCGCGCCCCGCATCTGGATGGGTGAGGAGGAGAGGCCCCTGCTGAAGTGCGAGCAGCGAGCGTTAGTGCTTCGATCGCTTAAGCAGTGGTACTCCCAGTTTCCGCCGGAGTCGGAGCTGCTCGTGTCTTAGTATACGGCCTGCTCGTATTCGTCTATCGTCGGAGCTTCCATGACTGCTCAACCCACTCGTCTGGCGGTGTCCCTCGGGAGACTGTATCAGAGGATGATTGTGCATGGATTTCTCAGGTGGGCCCGTACGAATGTACCATTCTCTAGTAACTGGATCCTCCTGGGCTATGAGTAGAAACGGACACCTGCACTTGTTAGACTTCGACCGCCTCTCCAATTCATCATCGTTGCCTCTATAACGTTCTCCGCGAGATTATCTAATCAATTTTTTCTTACCGCATTTCTTATGCGACGAAATAATCACCTCGAAACCAAGAGCAATAGCGACGCCTTTCGCCCAGTTAATGGCTTTCACGTCGGTCGGAAATCGTCCTCCTTGACGGAAATGCTCACTGTAATTTACCCCGTTGCCGATAAAATCCTCCAGGATGTGGACATCCCTCTCGTCGTCCGAAAAAAAAAATATTCAGCCAAACCAAAATTTCAGCTCCTTTTAGAGGCGGCCGAAGTCAGATTTCGGCCCTGTACGAGAGGGTCGAAATCATGTCTCGGCCCTTGCTGCCCTAGCCAAAACAGAATTTCGGTCCAGACAGCACCAGCCGAAACGTTATTCGGCCATCACAGGATGGGCCGAACAATAATTTCGGCTCTCCTGTGCAGGGTCGAAATTTTTTTCGGCCCCCACTACGGCCGAAATCGTGTTTCGGTCGGTCCTGTGGGGGCCGAAATCATGTTTCGGCTGAGCCAAATTTTTCAATCGAATCCGATCGATGTTTGATAATTCATCTACGTAAGAACGAATTTTACGGGAATTTGCTTACCAGTCGTGCCAATAGACCCTTTCCTTTGTCCTTTTCATTTTCCAAAAAAATCATCCATTGCGATTTGAGTTTTTTTTGTTATGTTTGATGATTTGATGTATGATTACAATATGGAAACTGTTGTATGGAAAAAGCCTTTGAGTAGAAATTTATATCAGAAAGGGCAAAATAGTCTTTTTTCAGCCCTTTAGGGGGCGGTGGCTAGGAAAATGGGGCGGTGAATAGTAATCCAGTATATTAATCAAACGAACAAACAAGCTGAATAATGGGATGTTGAGCTTTCCCTCTATGACAAAAACACATTATACAAACTTCGAATCATTCTTAAAGAAACTCGGAAGGCGAAGTAGATTCAGGCTTCTCACTATCATCGCCTAGCCCACCGCCGACTTGATGCTGTGAGCTCGGCATAAACTGGCTCGAAATAGGGCCCAAGCCATCGCTCGCCGAGCCAAATAACTGACAAAAGAGACGAGCCATGGCTCCTAATAGCTGAAGCTGATTCTGACAAGCCTCGGCTTGCAATCTGCTTCTCATGTTCTATCTGCATTTCCACGACCCTTTCTCTCCATTCCATTTCTTCCTCTAATCTCTTCTCTTCGACCTTCATCCTCTCGTTCCTTTCCTCGTCGAGCCTTCGCCGGAACCACCTCTACCTATCGACGTCTCTTTTAGTGCGTGCCAGCCATGTTTCTTCGAAGCTCATCTCTCTGTAATTGATCTCATCTTCTCTCTCTTTTAATCGCATCTCCATAGCTGTTTCTCTCTCGGATCGAGCTTGTTCGTCGGCCATGGCTTCTTTCTCAAGAATCCAATCCCTTCTCCGCCGCTTTTCTTCCCTTACGCGGCAGAGATCCCTCAGCTCAAGGACATTATTACCCACCATTCTAAAGCTGCTCTTTCGCTTCTTCTTCTTCTTATTATTATTACACCTCTCGCTATCGAAGGTTTCCTCGAAGCCCACCTTTTCTTCCCCTTCCTTGGCGCAGTTAATCTCAGCCCCGCCATCATTTTCATCGTCTTCTTCCTCCGCCTCATACGAACCTTCCTCCTCATCGCTGCCGCCCAAAATACCCTCAAGGCGCAACCTTTCATCGCAGCCGCAATCCTTGGCGGCGGCGTCGGAAAGCGCGATGTCGCCGAACACCTCCTTGTACTTCAAGAAATTCTCCCAATGGATTTCCCCATCCTCCCAATTGAACTCGTCCTCCGAAACCCTAATCTTCTGCTTCACGCCCAAGTACTGGTGGCGTATGTTTTGGACCTTGACGGAGACGTCGCGCCACGACCACGTCAAGGGGAAGGAAATTGGGTCCTGAAGGTGGTGGACGGCGGTGACGTGGTCGGCGATGGGCTTGAACTTTTTTTCGCGGGTCTTGAGCTTCGATAGGTTGCCCGATTTTGAGAGCTCGGAGTATTTGGATAGGAGGGTTTGCTCTTCAGCATCGGACCATTTCTTTGGCTTCGTTGTTTGGGGAGACATGGCTAATTTTGAGAGGTGTCTGAATTTTCTGAGTTGAGTCAAATGATGGGTGTAAGAGAATAGAGGTTAGTCTTAGAGAGACCGAATCGATTAATTAGGGAAAGAAAGTTCCCGAAGAAATTACTTCTTTTTTTTAAGAAAAGAAAATGGTCTTTTCGGCTGCCTTCACCTTTACACATCCCAAAACATGGATAAAGATATCTTTCGATTGCATTACCTGTTCACTTTGCAATGTAAAAACTCTATAAATTAATACTCTATAAATTAATAACTTTTCTAAAATAATAAAATCTTCGGTCCCGACTTGGGCCTTTGTAAAAAATCATTAAATTCGATAAGATAATAAGATAATAATTTGTTGGAAAATCCCTTTATAAATATTAGGTCCCATTAAAACTTCAAATTAATAATTCATAAAAATTACAATGATAAACTATGGTAATTTGCTAAAATAAGAATCTATTTGTTACTATATTTTCTTAAATTTAATCTAATTGGATTTCATCCTTAACTTTTTTAATTGCAATCAATAGTTCTGATGTCGAGTTTCTAGCTGCAACAGAAAAACGTGAAGGGTTGTTGTCACCATTTTGTGTCGCTTAATATTCCCACCCTTCTGAAGTTGGCTGAACGATAGTCCAATGATATCCTGAAAGCATTTGATATTGTACCATGACTAATTTTCAAACGACATTTTGTCATTAATTCACACTTGTATATTGTTAATGAAAATATTTGAATTCATTTATCGTCGCTACATTCTAACTTTGTTAAAAATTTAAAGAGTCTCTCTTTTAATTAATAAATTATTAATTTATCGATATATTAATATCTCTCTAAAATTAATAAAATTTCATGGTCCCAATGTTATTAATTTATAGAGGTTTTATTGTATATTGAATTACTTTCAGTAATATTTTTAAAATTATAAAAGTAAACTTTAATTAAACAATACATACTTTACAAAACAAATATTTTACAAAGGAACGAGAGTATTCAAGTCTTTCGTAATAAGGAGATTAATTATTCAGGCTCATCCCACAACGGGCAGAATAATAATAGCGGGCTGATATCTTATTGCGGGCTTAATAGTTGGATTTTATTTGTAGTGATGGTATTACATCGGATAACTTTACACTATCTTGGCTAATCAACGAAATTAAATAGACCCTTTTAAGTCTGTAATTTCGCAAGTACTAATTGAGTTGGATTATGTTAAACACGAAAGTGTAGGGCAGAAAACGAGGCGAGTAGCTTAGTGAAAGTTTGATTCAAGCTCGGTAAATCAAGCTCGAGCCGAGTTTGAGTTTGTTTGTTGGCAATCGAGCCGAGCTTCGAGCCCATAATATCTGATCTCGTGACTCGTTGAGCCCTTATCGAGGCGACGGTTTTATTTTTATCATATAAAATATTTAATATTTTATATTAACATAATTATTTATTTGATAATATATACTGAACTCGACCTCCATTCCGAATTCGACTTCAAATACCTCACATGACACTAGCTTATCAAACTTATCGAGCCGAACCGAGTTTTAACGTGTTCAACCAAGCCAAGCTCTAGCCGAAATTTTGAGTTCGAGGCCAACCATTTGAGATGAGTTATCTATTGCTCATTAGATTATTATTGCGGGCTTCAAAGTTGTGTCGGGCTTTACGTATATAATGTTTTGAGAAGTGACACGCTCAAATACTAGCAAGTGTACTAGGTCGTGCAAGTAGTATAAAACGGACGAAGTCCGAGTATCGATCCACGAAGATAGCTTGATTAACTCTAAGAAATTAAACCTAATTTTAATTCAGACTAAGAGATTTTCTTTTTTTGATGATTTAATTAAAAGAGATAAAGCGCAAATAATAAAATAGACGCAAATAAAATGGATGAGATAAAAATCAATTAACGACAAACGTGATCAAGGCACATACTTGGCACGGATTAGTCCTAGGTATTCATGCAATCAATATTTATTTAATCAATGTAAATTAGTCAAGGTAGAAATTCCTAATATACGCGCTACCCGTTATTCACGTAACTAGCGACCCTATGCGATAATGACCAATCTCTATGTTTCTATAAGATTGCAATCACTTCACACGCCTTCCGCGTTATGAATTTCCCCGAGTTTAGACGCTTTCGGCGCCTAAGGTCTCGAAAACCACACGTACGAAACCGAATTCCATCTCTGGTCGGTTTTACGTCGTGGTGTCCTATATTTATTGTTCTAACCGGTCTAATCACTTTTTCAGTCTCATAAACCAATCAAAGATCATGCACATGGTGATCAAGCATACGCAAGCATTAAACTCAAATATAGAACACGTAACTAAATTCATGCGATTAAATAAAATACGAATAGCATTACTACGAATTCATAATCCGGCCTAATACGGCCTCAATCACAAGAAAACTTAAGCTAGCATATTAATAAAATAAAAGCACAAAATAGTCAAAGATATAATAGAGAAATAATATAGAACACTTCGCCTTTCACGGAAGAAACGCCTCGCAAGCAGTCGATCGTCGCAGCTCTTTTTGATTTCAGACGCAGGTCTCCTCAATTGTATTGTTTATTCGCTGCCTTCAAGAACTGTTCGATCCCCCCCAAAGCTTCTCTCTGATTCGCACTTTTTATCGAATAGAATCGACTTCATATCGCATAAATCCAATATTTGCTCATATTTAAATCTTTACTTGGAATAGATCATCTCTAATTCTCTTCCCTTGAAGTTCGCACGTATCTTGGTCTAAGTGGGGTGTTTTTGACCATATCTTCCCCTCACGTGTATATCTTGGTGGACTCTTTAAGCAACTTTGACTTGTTCTTTAATTAGTAGATAATCATAGACTTGTTTCCTTCTATGGACCGAAGATAAACTCGAAGCCCACCAAATGCAGCCCAACGCTAAAAGCGCATACTAGCCCGTTTTGATTGTTTTTGTGCCGATATCTGTCAAATAAAAAACATGTACGTTAGGGTAGGATATCCACGCGTATTCGGATAAATATCGATCGAAAATATACTTTTTCGGGGTATAAAAATAGCGTAAAATCCTAACTTATCAACAACCCCCAAATTAGCTTCGATCGTCCTCGATCTTAAAAGCGAGATAAAACCAAATCAAGTTAGGATTAGAACATTAGTCAATGAAATTCTCCTGTTTCACCTCAGAAAATGTAAAAGCATATAAAGTTAAGATAATCATTAACTAATGAGCGATCTAGTCAAAACACGAGGCATGAGGTAATAGGTCGCAATCTTATCATAGCATGAAAGACATTTCTACGGCTCGTTTGATACCCATGTATAGATGGGTATCAAATAGGTATGATTAAATTTGCCCATGTTTGATATCATTGTAAAGTTATACATGGCATGTATAACCACGCCTGCCTATTACACAAAAAACGTTGATAACGCTTGAATACACAAACCCACCAAAGAGGTGGGTATATTCATACATTTTTTATAATACCACATTTACCCCGATAGAAAGCCCGGCCACGTCGACACTCTCCTCCGCCTTCACCCTCTCTTCCGACTGGCTGCGACGTCCAAATGATGCTTTTCTGTAAAGAGAGAAGAAAAGAGAGAAGAAACCTTGAGAAGAAGAGAAGCTTATTGGTCTTTGCTGAAACAGAGCTCGTCATAAGAAAAACAGAGTAATCATCAAATCAAACGATACTCTGTAAATCTCAAACCCTAAAAAAATTTGAAGAAGACGATGCTTTTCTGTAAAGCTTCTCTGTTTCGGGGTTTCTAACAGCCCTTTACCCTCTCTCTAATTTAGGAAATTGAAGAAGACGATGCCCTTTGGTAATTTCCTTTTTTTTATTGCTTTTGTAAAAAGGTTAAAAATGTCTTTTGAGTATATTTACATGTTTCATACACACCTCAAACACATATATCAAACACAATTTATATTATTACACAAATAACTATTACACACATATCAAACATATTAAAATATACTATCAACAAAATCCTTGTATAACCATACACAAATAACTTATACCCATGTAATCCATAAACAAGGATATCAAACGAGCCCCTAGAATCGTACTACGCATTAATCTACAACTCTCACAAGGGTCGCTCAAGTCGCTCGAAGTGTTTTTCAAAGGGATCTGTATAAAAATGCTCAATGCACGACATGAAAAGATATTACTCTATGCTTGCAAATATATCACATCATAGTCACATAGTAGGAGTCATGCACGAATCAAAGGGTCTTTCATCAAAGGTTGTAATGGGGCTCGGGTTTTCAAAGGTGCGTCATATGGGAAAGTGAGCTAAAAATATCAAACGTGTCAATCATCGAATCGCTCTTCTAACCACTTATTTCGTTCTTATAACGCCGTGCCTATTTTTTACTCAACTCATCCTTTTTCCTTTTCTAGCTCTTCTCTTTTTTTTTTCTCTTCTCTTTTTTTTTTCTTCTTTTTTTTTTCTTTTTTTTCGAACCAGCCCCTCCTATCTCTCTCTCTTTTTTTTTTCGTCTTATCGAATAGAGAGGTTTCTAGTCCGCTGCAATATTACGACGAGAGATCTGTATCATAGGATGAGTTCATAACTAACATGCATCGACGATTAGTTCCTTCTCAACCAACAAACCACTTATCATGACATCGATAAATTAACATGTTGATATGGGGTCGAGGCTAAATTTGAGGCAATCAGGCTAAATATCTGGGCTCCAAATCAACAAACAAGTCAAATAAGGCTCAATGGGCTCACTAAGTGGTAAATACGTAAGGTAGGGAAATATTTAGGCCAATGACTCAATCCTAGTGCCCTTCTCATTTTCACACATAAAATCCACATAGTAACCATTGACATGCATAACAGAGCAAGTTCGAAAATATTCAGTCCATGTGTGTCACACAATAATAAACACTGAGCAAAATGAGTTGCTTTGAATTTTTCTGAAGGCTCAAGAACTCACATATATAACTGGGTTTGTGCTTCATGATACGCAATACTCTCCTAAAACAGTCAATATATCACGACAATGCAACATGCAAGACTATCACACTCAACTCGTCGAATCATATCACGACACAATAAAATTTTAAAAATTTTCATCATTGACAGGAGATTCCACAGATGACGTTCAAATCGCAACCTTCATCAGTTATACCCACTAAAAGACCGAAGTGCATCGATACCTAAATATATAAGCATATTAAATCTAGCATGTGTCACATCCCACCCCCAAACTAAATATCACATTGTCCTCAATGTGTAAATTGAAATCAAGGAAAGAGTAGAAGTGACACTGCCCTGAATTTTACGTCGATCGATGTGAAGACTTTGTTGATTCGTAGTAAGCAAGCAACCATCGCGAACGAACAACCCCCAAACTAGTTATGAGCCTGCGAGAAAACATGACTAGGCGCACCGTGAAAGCGAGTTTCATTAGAAAAAAATAATACTTAGAATAATAAGACAAAAATATAATATATATATATGCATCGATAATACTTGGGTTGCCTCCCAAGAAGCGCTGTTTTTAAAGTCGTTAGCTCGACTCTCGAGACGATCAGGGTGGCTTGGTGTCTAGGCTTGCTTTGGTGTTCTGGAGGTCCTTCAGCTCGCTGGTATTCTCTCCAGACGAGGTGTTCCTGAAAGGCACAGAACAACTAGAAGCAGAAAAGTTAGAATTTATGGGTTCCACAAGATATACCGATGTTGTTTCGCTAATTTTCCCTTCGTCATACAGCTTTAGCCGTTGTCCATTGACTTTGAGAGAGTCTTTTCCGTTCATGAGGATTTGCACTGCTCCGGATGGGAAGACTTGTTCGACTATATAAGGTCCGCACCACTTACTCTTTAATTTTCCGGGAAATGGGCGTAGCCTCGAATTGAATAAAAGGACACGATCGCCGACTTTGAATTCCCTTTTTATGATCTTGTTATCATGCCACTTCTTTGTTCGCTCCTTATACAACTTAGCGTTCTCGTAAGCATTCTGGCGAAATTCATCCATTTCGTTCAGCTGAAGCAACCTATTTTTACCTGCTTCAAAACAATCGAAGTTAAGCTTTTTAATAGCCCAATATGCACGATGTTCTAACTCAACAGGTAAGTGACACGCTTTTCCATAGACTAGACGAAAAGGCGAAGTCCCTATAGGGGTGGATATGCGGTGCGGTACGCCCAAAGTGCGTCGTCTAACTTTAAGGACCAATCCTTCCTTGAGGTGTTCACCGTCTTTTCCAAAATCTGCTTAAGCTCCCTGTTGGAAACCTCTACCTGTCCACTAGTCTGAGGATGATACGGGGTAGACACTTTATGCTTAACACCATACTTAGATAGCAAATTATCAATCAATTTATTGCAAAAATGTGTACCCCCATCACTAATTATTGCCCGTGGTGTACCAAAACGACTAAATACATGCTTCTTAAGAAAACGAATGACAACTCGAGCATCATTAGTTCGACATGCTTCAGCTTCTACCCACTTAGATACATAATCGACCGCAACTAGAATATACTTATTAGAGCATGAAGTAGGAAACGGTCCATAAAATCAATGCCCCAAACATCAAATAACTCTACTTCTAACATGACATTTAAAGGCATCTCATGTCTCCTAGATATAGTACCAGTACGCTGACAACGATCGCATGAAGCTACGTATGCATGGGCATCCTTAAAAAGAGTGGGCCAGAATAAACCTGATTGAAGTACCTTAAATGCTGTTTTCGTTGGTCCGTGGTGTCCACCCGTCAAACCAGAATGACAATGAAATAAAACGGAACTTACCTCATCGACGGGAATACATCGTCGGATTACCTGATCAGAGCAAATTTTATATAGGAATGGATCATCCCATAGGTAGTGTTTCGCATCAGAGAGAAATTTCTTCTTCTGATGAAAACTCAAGCCTGTGGGAATCTCACCTGTAGCAGCATAATTTGCAAAATCCGCGAACCAAGTAATGATGTATCAATCAAAGCAAATAATTGTTCGTCAGGAAAATATTCATCAATAGGTAACTCCTTATCGTGCTCATGCGAGTTATCTAACCTAGATAAATGACCAGCTATCACATTCTCAACACCTTTTTTATCACGAATCTCTAAGTCATACTCTTGAAGTAGTAAAATCCAGCGAATCAACCTAGGCTTAGCATCTTTCTTAGCAAATAAGTATCTAAGTGCAGCATGATCAGTGTAGATGATTACCTTATTCAACACTAGGTAAGAATGAAATTTATCTACTGCAAATACCACGGCTAGTAACTCTTTCTCAGTAGTAGCATAATTCCTCTGTGCATCGTCCAGAGTTTTACTAGCGTAGTAAATGACATGAAATACCTTATCCTTGCGTTGTCCTAGAACTGCACCTACAGCACCATCGCTAGCATCGCACATCAATATAAATGGGAGTGTCCAGTCTGGTGCGACCATCACTGGGGCGGTAGTGAGTTTCTCCTTTAAAGTTCGAAAAGCCTGCAGACAATCATCAGTGAAGTTAAAGATAGCATCTTTAACAAGTAAATTAGATAATGGTTTAGCTATTACTGAAAAATCCTTTATGAAGCGTCGGTAGAATCCTGCGTGTCCCAAGAAGCTTCGAACTCCCTTTACTGACGTGGGTGGTGGCAACTGCTCAATCGCGTCAACCTTGGCTCGATCCACCTCAATTCCTTCATGCGATACCTTGTGCCCGAGGACTATACCTTCCTGTACCATAAAATGACACTTCTCCCAATTTAAGACAAGGTTAGTCTCTTCACATCGTGATAGAACGTATGCTAAATTATCAAGGCATGTATCAAACGTAGACCCAAATACAGAAAAATCATCCATGAATATCTCCATAAACTTCCCAACCATGTCATGAAAAATAGCAAGCATGCATCTCTGAAAAGTAGCTGGTGCATTACATAATCCGAATGGCATACGTCTATATGCAAAAGTACCATAAGGACAAGTAAAAGTCGTCTTTTCCTGATCCTCAAGTGCAATAGAAATCTGATTATAACCTGAGTAACCATCTAAAAAGCAGTAAAACTCGTGTCCAGCTAGTCTTTCTAACATTTGATCAATAAAGGGGAGGGGAAAATGATCCTTACGGGTTGCATCATTCAATTTCCTATAATCTATGCATACACGCCACCCCGTAACTGTTCTCGTGGGAATCAACTCATTAGAGGCATTCTTTATAACGGTCATACCTCCCTTTTTAGGAACAACTTGGGTCGGACTAACCCATGCGCTATCAGAGATAGGGTAGATAATACCTGCGTCCAAAAGCTTAATTACCTCCTTTTCACCACTTCTTGCATCGCTGGGTTTAGGCGTCTCTGTGGTTGTGCGACCGGCTTGTAAGAATCTTCCATCAAAATCTTGTGCATGCAGACGGTCGGGCTTACTCCCTTGATGTCAGCAACCTTCCATGCGAATGCTCGTTTGTGTTCTCTTAGCACCCTCACTAGCTTTTCTTCCATTAGATCTGTCAAAGTGGAAGAAATAATCACGGGTAAAGTATCAAGAGCGCCAAGGTAAACATATTTAAGATGACTAGGTAAGGGTTTAAGTTCTAGAATCGGAGGGTCCTCGATTGATGGTCGAGGTTGCATGGCTGATGATCGATCGAGACGCTCTACTTTGGGCTTGGCCGACCTCCGATGAGGTGGGTTCGCTTCTAAGCTTGCTACGGTATCGGCCATTTCTTCGGACTCGTCTCCAACTAGGCATGCTTCCAATTTTTCCTTATTCCTGAAAATTTTAAAATACTCCAGAGCACATGCATCAATACTATCGATAAAGGAACAAGAATCATCATCAGGAGGGTGTTTCATTGCTTTATAAACATCAAATGTAACTTTCTCATCCCCAACCTGTAGGATGAGTTTACCATTACCAACATCAATAAGAGCTCTTGCCGTATTCAGAAACGGTCTTCCTAAAATTAGAGGCATGTCGGTGTCTTCTTCCATGTCTAGCACCACGAAATCGGCTGGAAAGTAATGCTCTCCAACCTTCACTAGCACGTCCTCCACTACTCCTCGTGGGTATGTGATCGATCTATCCGCTAGTTGGAGAATCGTAGATGTAGGCTTTGGCTCACCTATCCCTAGCTTTTTTAGAAGTGAAAAGGGTAACAAGTTAATACTCGCTCCTAAATCACAAAGGACATTAGTAAATGATAATGAGCCTATGGAACAAGGAATAGAAAAACTCCCCCTATCTTTGAGCTTTGGTGGTAGCTTCCTTTGTAACACCGCAGAGCATTCTTCATTAAGGGCTATCGTCCCATATTGCTCTAGCTTGTTCCTGTTTGATAGCAACTCCTTGAAAAATTTGGCGTACTTTGGAATCTGTAAAAGAGCTTCACAAAAAGGGATGTTAATTTCTAACTTCCTAAAAATATTAATAAAGCGCTCGAAGTTCTTATCCGGTTTTCCCCTTCGTAATGCCTCGGGATATGGAGGTCGAATCTTGACTGGTGGGAGTGGGTCGACCTTCTTTTCCACTGCGAGAGAATCTAGCTCGGTCTCCACTTCTTCATCCCGCTGGTCCTTCCTATGGTCGTGATAAGTTGCGTCTTTGGTCGTGACCTTGCTTTCATCGTCGTTTTCGGTCTCCTTTGCTTCTTCTTCAACCTTGGTCTCCTTGGTTGATTCAAGCTTCTTCCCATTTCTCAGCTGAATGGCCTTAATGTGCTCTCGAGGGTTCTTTTCAGTATCGCTTGGGAGTGTGCCTGGCTTGCGCTCGGACATTGAATTTGTTAGATGCCCTATTGTAGTGCCAAACTTTGTATTGTGTCCTCTATCTTGTTGAATCGTTCGTCTATCTTACGACTCTGATCGCCTTGATAGCCCGCCAATTTCTCAAATGCTATCTCCCAATCGGCTTTTTGTTTTGTAGGTGGCCCACTCTGTTGATTTTGAGCTTCTGGAGGCTTTAAGTAGTGCAAGTTTCCGTACGACAAATTCGGATGGCCTCGCCAGCTTGGGTCGTATGTGTTGGAGTACGCATTCTTTTGCCTATTGTGGATGTAGTTCACCGCCTCAGGGTCCATGGAGTGTATCTGGTCTAACCTTCTATGTATGGCTTCGAGCTGCGCCTCCAACGAGCTACTTATCTCATGTACTCCAGCCGTCCGTTGGTCCAGGTCATGCTCAGTGTATCTTGCTGGGTAGGCTGCAATTCGCTCGATGGCCTGGAGTGCTTCCTCGTCGCCTAACTCCATAAAGTTTCGTGTGCATCCTCCATCGACGATCCTTTTATTTGGTGTACTCAGCCCTAAGAAAAATGACTGCATCTGGACACTCAGGGGTATGCTGTGGTTCGGGCATTGTCGCAGAAGGCTCTTGTATCTACTCCATGCATCGCTCAGGGATTCGCCACCTTCTTGTTTGAAGTTCACTAATAGGCTTCAAATCTCGCTGGTCCTTGACAATGGGTAATATTTGCCTAGAAAGCATTCCACTAGTTGCTCCCAAGTAGTGATAGATGCATGTGGCAATGATGAGAACCATTCAGACGCCTTACCTGTCAAAGAAAAAGGAAAAAATGTCAATTTTATCACTTCTGTAGAGACGCCTGGATACTTAATAGTTCTGCAAATTTGAGTAAATTTCAAAATATGTGAATTTGCGTCCTCGTTTGGAAGCCCATGAAACTGTGCCGAACCCGTCACTATCTGTATAGTAACGGGTTTAATCTCGAAATGATTATTTGGTCCCGGCGGGATGGCGATCGGGTCGCTGTCATCGAAAATTCCTGGGAGCGCTCGACTCAGTAAAGTGGGCCGTGGAGGAACCATCTGTTCTTCCTCGTGTTCTTGATTGTCCATTCTCAGTCTACAATTTCGATTGTTACGCCGACACGTCGCTTCGATCTCTGCGTCAAATGGCAATGGTACGTTCCTCGAGCTTCGTGTCATGCACTAATAGGAATTATCTGCAAAAGATGAAAAATCAGCGTAAGTGAATTGGCAAAAATAGTAAAAAAAATAATAATAATAATGATAATACTAAAATAATAATAATAATAAACGAGAAATAAAAAGTCTAAACTAAAACTCAGAATAAATCCTAAAATTAATAATATAGCTATCCCCGGCAACGGCGCCAAAAACTTGACACGCTCAAATACTAGCAAGTGTACTAGGTCGTGCAAGTAGTATAAAACGGACGAAGTCCGAGTATCGATCCACGAAGATAGCTTGATTAACTCTAAGAAATTAAACCTAATTTTAATTCAGACTAAGAGATTTTCTTTTTTTGATGATTTAATTAAAAGAGATAAAGCGCAAATAATAAAATAGACGCAAATAAAATGGATGAGATAAAAATCAATTAACGACAAACGTGACCAAGGCACATACTTGGCACGGATTAGTCCTAGGTATTCATGCAATCAATATTTATTTAATCAATGTAAATTAGTCAAGGTAGAAATTCCTAATATACGCGCTACCCGTTATTCACGTAACTAGCGACCCTATGCGATAATGACCAATCTCTATGTTTCTATAAGATTGCAATCACTTCACACACCTTCCGCGTTATGAATTTTCCCGAGTTTAGACGCTTTCGGCGCCTAATGTCTCGAAAACCACACGTACGAAACCGAATTCCATCTCTGGTCGGTTTTACGTTGTGGTGTCCTATATTTATTGTTCTAACCGGTCTAATCACTTTTTCAGTCTCATAAACCAATCAAAGATCATGCACATGGTGATCAAGCATACGCAAGCATTAAACTCAAATATAGAACACGTAACTAAATTCATGCGATTAAATAAAATACGAATAGCATTACTACGAATTCATAATCCGGCCTAATACGGCCTCAATCACAAGAAAACTTAAGCTAGCATATTAATAAAATAAAAGCACAAAATAGTCAAAGATATAATAGAGAAATAATATAGAACACTTCGCCTTTCACGGAAGAAACGCCTCGCAAGCAGTCGATCGTCGCAGCTCTTTTTGATTTCAGCCGCAGGTCTCCTCAATTGTATTGTTTATTCGCTGCCTTCAAGAACTGTTCGATCCCCCCCAAAGCTTCTCTCTGATTCGCTCTTTTTATCGAATAGAATCGACTTCATATCGCATAAATCCAATATTTGCTCATATTTAAATCTTTACTTGGAATAGATCATCTCTAATTCTCTTCCCTTGAAGTTCGCACGTATCTTGGTCTAAGTGGGGTGTTTTTGACCATATCTTCCCCTCACGTGTATATCTTGGTGGACTCTTTAAGCAACTTTGACTTGTTCTTTAATTAGTAGATAATCATAGACTTGTTTCTTTCTATGGACCGAAGATAAACTCGAAGCCCACCAAATGCAGCCCAACGCTAAAAGCGCATACTAGCCCGTTTTGATTGTTTTTGTGCCGATATCTGTCAAATAAAAAACATGTACTTAAGGGTAGGATATCCACACGTATTCGGATAAATATCGATCGAAAATATACTTTTTCGGGGTATAAAAATAGCGTAAAATCCTAACTTATCAAGAAGTAATAGTAATGCATAAACCATCCTTTATCTTGCATAATTTACCAACTAAACACTGCCAAAGTATGTATTATTTATTGTTAGTATGACCTTGCTATTAAAATAATATAAAAGTTCAACAAATACAGCTGCAATGTGATGGAAGTTTCACGTGGGATCACAAGCAAACAAAAGAAGAAGAAAAATTAATGTCAGGCGCCAAACAATTTCGGTCAAAAAGGCATGTGGGGAGGAAAAAAAAAAACAATTCTCATTTTAGCAGGCGTGGTTGATTCAAAGAAAGGAGCAGACATTTTTTCTCTTTTTCCCACGACAGATCAGAGGCAATATTGCCTATAAATAGAGGGGTTTTGGCTGAAGAAGAAAACCACCACAACACTGATCTCCGCTTCCTCTGTTATTTTCTGTAGCCTACTCCTAATATTGTTGTAGTGCTTTTGTACCACGTCAGTGTACGTGTCTGTAATATCTCCACATAATAAAGTTCTACCCTCCGGCCCGTGGACGTAGGTCATTCTGACCGAACCACGTAAATCTTGTGTCACTGTCCAAATTTATTTTTCGTCTCGTTTATTTATTATCGTTATTTTTCGGGCAAAATAATTATCGGGGATTTCCGCATATCCTAACAAATTGGTATCAGAGCCAACCCCGGTTTATTTTAGCCACCATGACGATAACAAAGATGTCAATTGAAAAGTTCGACAGAAATGTCAACTTTGCAATGTGGAGTCTCAAGATGGAGGCCATACTCATTCAAGACGGTTGCGAGGTGGCGCTAGAAGGCGCAAAGAAGAAACCGACCGAAATGAAGGACGATCAATTTAATGAATTGGACAAGAAAGCCAGATCGGCTATTATCTTAAATCTCTCGTACGAGGTTTTACAAGAAGTTGCCACAGAGACGACGGCCATGGGTATGTGGGATGCGTTAAAAGCAATCTACATGAAGAAGACTAAGGAGAACCGGCTATATCTAAAGCAGAAGCTTTACAGTTTGAAAATGACGGAAGGTACTTCTATACTCTCGCATCTCGATAAATTCGATTCTATCATTATTGATTTGGCGAACGTAGAAGTCAAAGTGACGGACGAAGATCAGGCCATAATATTGTTGTGTTCCCTTCCCTCGTCTTTAAAGCATTTTCGTGACACTATTATATATGGGAAAGATACGATATCGTATGCTAGTGTCAAATCTGCTTTACAATCGAAAGAACAGATAGACAGGGATATTACGGGAGAAACAAGTGGTAGCCAGGCAGAAGGCCTGTTTGCACGGGGAAGACTAGAACGTAGAGATGCTGAAAGTAGCAGATCTAAAGAAAGGTCGAAATCCAGGTACAGAAATAAAATCTGTAATTTTTGCAAGAAAAAGGGACACATTAAAGCTGATTGTTTTAAATTAAAAAATAAGGAGAAAAATAATCAGCAATTTAATAAACCCACCGAAGCTAGTTTAGCTGCTGATGAGAGCGATGGAACAATTTTTGTAGCAACTGCAAATATTGTTAGGTCTGATAATGAGTGGATCTTAGATTCGGGTTGTTCTTACCACATAAGTCGGAGTCTGGACTGTTTTTCCACATATGAAAATTTTGATGGTGGATATGTCTTAATGGGAAATGATGCTCCGTGTAAAGTTGTTGGTAAAGGCACAGTTAGGATCAAGATGTTCGACGGAATCATCCGAACGCTCACAGAAGTCAGACATGTTCCAGATATGAAGAGAAATCTTGTCTCTTTAGGCACACTTGAATCTCAAGGGTGCAGGTTCTCAGGTGAAGGTGGAGTTTTGAAGATTGCCAGAGGTGCCCTTGTCGTGATGAAAGCTTGCAGGTCTGGAAATTTGTATATTTTGCAGGGAACTACCGTTACAGGTTCCGCTGCAGTTTCGACATCCCCGGAGGTTGATACCACGAGATTATGGCATATGCGTCTTGGACACATGGGAGAAAAAAGCTTGACGATTTTGAGCAAGCGGGGCCTACTTTGCGGTCAAAGTACAGGTAAGATGGACTTTTGCGAACACTGTATTTTTGGGAAGCAGAAACGAGTCAGCTTCAATTCGCCAGCAGTCCACAGGACGAAAGGTACTTTGGACTATATTCATTCTGATGTATGGGGTCCTTCTCGTGTTCCGTCCAAAGGTGGTGCAAGATATATGTTGACTTTCATCGATGATTTTTCGAGGAAAGTTTGGGTCTATTTTCTTAAGCAGAAAAGTGATGTTTTCCTAACATTTAAACAATGGAAAGCTTTGATTGAAAAGCAGACAGGAAAACAGATCAAGCGATTGCGGACAGATAATGGCTTAGAATTTTGCGGAAGCGAGTTCAACGAGTTTTGCAAAAATGAAGGAATTGCTCGACATCACACTGTTCGAATGACGCCTCAACAAAATGGTGTTGCCGAGCGCATGAACCGGACGCTTTTAGAGAGAGCTCGATGTATGATCTCCAACGCTGGGTTGACAAATGATTTTTGGGCTGAAGCTATCGCCGCAGCATGTTATATTGTCAACCGCTCACCGTGTTCACCGATCAATTTCAAGACTCCTGAGGAAGTATGGTCAGGTACTCCTGCTGATTACTCAAACTTAAGAATATTTGGGTGCCCAGCTTATATGCACGTAAACGAGGGAAAGTTAGAGCCTAGAGCTAAGAAATGTATTTTCCTCGGTTACGCTTCAGGGGTGAAAGGATATAGATTATATAATCCTGATCCCAAGTCACCCAAATTTATAATTAGCAGAGATGTTACTTTTGACGAGTCTTCTATGTTACATCCTTCGAAAGAGTCTACTAACTCTTCTAATCAAGAAAAGAAGGATAGTGTACACAGCGAGGTGGAGCTCGAGATCAACAAAGATCCTTCAAATGATCCTGCTACGAGTTCAACAGATCAGAATGAACCAGAACCTGATTCAGATCCTGTTGAAGATGAAAGCACCGAGCAGGAATATTCTATAGCCAGAGATAGGGAGAGACGAGAGATTCGACTACCACAGCGGTACGTAAATTTAGTTTCGTACGCTTTATCAGTGGCGCAAGAAACAGGTGGAGGCGGCGAACCTTCTACCTATTCGGAGGCAATTAGCGATGTTAATTCTGATAAGTGGCTGGTAGCGATGAATGAAGAAATGGAGTCTCTGCACAAGAATGGAACGTGGATTCTTGTGCCGCCGCCGAAGAAAAAGAAAATAGTCGGATGTAAGTGGGTCTTCAAAAAGAAAGAAGGTATATCTGGTTCTGACGATGCAAGGTATAAGGCACGATTAGTCGCAAAAGGCTATAGTCAGGTACAAGGTGTTGATTTTAATGACGTATTCTCACCTGTTGTTAGACATAGCTCTATTCGTGTATTACTTGCATTCGTTGCCATGTATGATTTGGAGTTAGAACAGCTTGACGTCAAGACGGCGTTCTTACATGGTGATTTAGATGAACAGATTTATATGAAGCAACCTGAAGGCTTCATAGTTGAAGGTAAAGAAGCCCAAGTTTGTTTGTTGAAGAAATCCTTATATGGATTAAAGCAATCTCCAAGACAGTGGTACAAACGTTTTGATTCTTTCATGTTGGGTCATGGTTTCTCCAGGAGCAAGTATGATAGTTGTGTTTACTTCCGGAAGTTAAATGACAGTTCGTTCATTTATCTATTGTTATATGTTGATGACATGCTCATTGCGGCTAAGAATCTTGCAGAAATTCACCAGTTGAAGGCCTTATTGAATGGTGAATTTGAGATGAAGGATTTAGGAGCAGCTAAGAAGATTCTTGGTATGGAGATTAGACGTGATAGAGGAGCTGGTAAGTTGCACCTGACCCAGGAAAGTTACCTCAGGAAGATTTTGGAGAGATTTGGCATGAGCGATGCCAAATCAGTCAGCACTCCTCTTGCTAGCCATTTTAGGTTAAGCGCTGCTCAGTCACCATCATCAGATGAGGAAGAAGCGTACATGGCTCGAGTTCCTTACTCGAGTGCAGTCGGCAGTATTATGTATGCAATGGTATGTACACGTCCTGATATTTCACAGGCTGTTAGTGTTGTTAGCAGGTATATGGCTAATCCAGGAAAAGAACACTGGCAAGCAGTGAAGTGGATTCTCAGATACTTGAAGGGTACTCTAAGCTTTTGTTTGGAGTTTGGCAGAAACAGTGATACTCTCGTTGGCTTCGTCGATTCAGACTACGCAGGTGATCTCGATAAACGACGATCTCTTACTGGTTATGTATTTTCTATTGGAGGTTGTGCAGTTAGCTGGAAAGCAACTCTACAGCATGTAGTGGCGTTGTCTACTACTGAAGCAGAATACATGGCGATTACTGATGCGATCAAGGAAGCATTATGGTTGACAGGGTTATTCAGCGAATTAACCCAGAATCAGGGAGTCATTACTATTTTCTGTGATAGTCAAAGTGCGATTCATTTGACTAAGGATCAGATGTATCACGAAAGGACTAAACATATTGATCTTAAGTATCATTTTATTCGTGAGATCATTGCAGATAAGAAGGTGTTTATCAAGAAGATCAACACGAAGGATAATCCTGCAGATTTGTTTACGAAAGCTCTTCCAGTTTCCAAGTTCAAGCTTTGCTTGGACTTGATTGGTGTTTTAAAGTTGGTGAAGTAGCCCGTCAGGGGCTAAGGTCGGAGGGAGATAAAAGCGTTGCTAATTAAGGTGGAGTTATTTTCAGAATCAAGGTCAAGGTGGAGATTTGTTAGTATGACCTTGCTATTAAAATAATATAAAAGTTCAACAAATACAGCTGCAATGTGATGGAAGTTTCACGTGGGATCACAAGCAAACAAAAGAAGAAGAAAAATTAATGTCAGGCGCCAAACAATTTCGGTCAGAAAGGCATGTGGGGAGGAAAAAAAAAACAATTCTCATTTTAGCAGGCGTGGTTGATTCAAAGAAAGGAGCAGACATTTTTTCTCTTTTTCCCACGACAGATCAGAGGCAATATTGCCTATAAATAGAGGGGTTTTGGCTGAAGAAGAAAACCACCACAACACTGATCTCCGCTTCCTCTGTTATTTTCTGTAGCCTACTCCTAATATTGTTGTAGTGCTTTTGTACCACGTCAGTGTACGTGTCTGTAATATCTCCACATAATAAAGAAGTTCTACCCTCCGGCCCGTGGACGTAGGTCATTCTGACCGAACCACGTAAATCTTGTGTCACTGTCCAAATTTATTTTTCGTCTCGTTTATTTATTATCGTTATTTTTCGGGCAAAATAATTATCGGGGATTTCCGCATATCCTAACATTTATTAAGGGAGAACAATATAGAGTAACCTCGCTAATTAACTAATATGTCTCTCTAATTAATTGATACGTAAATTATATTTAAATTTAATTTACTTAATTCTAATTAATTACATATCACCACATCATTTTTATATTCTATAAATAATACACAATTACAGTTTCATCTATACATATTTAAAATTAATAATAAACCATAAAATCTAAAAATAATATTAAATATATTTATCTTTTATTGCACACATGACTTGTGCTAAAAGCACAAGTTATTATATAATTAGAGAGGGCAAATCAATTCAACTGGAATGCCAGTTTTATTCAGGGGTGAAAACGAGGCGAGCCGCTCGGTCAAAGCTTGATTCGAGCTCGGTCAAATCGAGGTGGAGCCGAGCTCGAGCTGGTAGAGCCGAGCTTCGATCCCATCATATCTGGGCTCGTAGCTCGTCGAGCCCTTATCGAGCCGCCAATTTTACTTTTTAATATATTAAATACTTATTATTTTATATTAAAATAATTATTTTATTTAATAATATATACCGAACTCGAGCCTGACTCTTAATTCGAGCTCAATTACCCCACACGACACTAAGCTTATCGTGCTTATCGAGCCGAGCCAAGCCTTAATGTTTTTAACCGAACCAAGCTTGAGCCGAAATTTTCGAGCTCGAGCTCCCAATAAGCCTTTATCGAGCCGAGTTCGAGCTGAACCATGTTCGGGCTGGGCTCGGCTGGTTTACACCCCTAGTTTTATTCATGTCATTTAGATCCTTCAATATTTATTAAAATTTGAATCACAATATCGTACAGTAAACCTTTCAAATTAACAACTAAAAATATAAATTAATATCTATGTATTATGAGCGCGCACACACACTACTACAATAATCAATCAACGCAGTCCTACGAAACCAACCCTCGCAAGGATGCCACAGGCAAAATATGATCCAAAAAAAAAAAGAAAAAATCTCATAAGAACATCACCTCCAAAATGGATTTATATACTACAGACTCCTCGTCGAACTCCTCCGTGCGATTCTTTTTCAAGTGGATCGTAGAGACTCTGTGTCACTGCTATCACTTCCACTACCACCGCTACTGCTAGCACTGATACCACTGCTCTCATCGCTTCCACTGCTCCCACTCGAACTCGAGCTGTTGCTATTGCCTTCCTTCTCTTGAGCATGCTGCGCTCTCAACGCCTCGCGGCGTCGGGCCCGTTATTCTCCTCGAGAATATCGCTCACGTTGATGTCTCCAATTTCTTCTTCCATGTCAGCGCCTTGGTGGGGCTCGTTGATGTCGATGTTGAATTTCGCGCCGTCTTCGATGGATTTCCCTTGCCTCGGTTTCGAGTCTGTGTATTGAATTGAATCAAAAAGCAGATGGTATTAAGCCCTCGTTTGGTTCATAGGTATAAATTTTTAAATGTTGGTTTATGGGTAGTTGTTGTGTTTGCTTCATAGGGTTACATAAAACATGCATTCATGTATAATAAATTAAACCCACGTACCTCTCAAATGGGTTATTATAAACCCACCAATCAAATACACGTTTTATTTTATACCCGTGGACTAGTTTTATATAAACCTTACTTCTCCTAAATATAAACCGGCGAACCAATTAATATAGGAATGTGAAGAAGGGACTGAAAAAAGAATATGGGGTCTCCTTCTGATTGTTTGGTTGCAGATTAGAAGCAGTTATTTGAAGAACATAGCAACAAAATAAACGTTGCCGAAGCAAAGTGGAGATTAAGTGAGTTGGTTTGAGTGTGATTTGTATTATGGAGAAATTAGTTAAGCATATAGAAGAAGAAAGGTGCCTGAGCTTTTGAAGTCCCCAATCTCGATTCTTTCAACCTCTACCTGCTGCACGTAGGTAGGTAGGTAGGAAAAAGTTAACATTTCTCCAGCATAAGCAAACAAGCAATCACCACCTTATGCAAGTGGATTCAACACACAGAGTCAGTACAGGGTCTGTATTAAAGTCCAAATGGGAGAAAATGTTCAAAGCAAGCTTATGAATAGTCGAACTACGTAAAATTCAAGAAGAAACTCCAGGGATAAAAAACAGGCCATTTGGCCAAGGTATCAATTCTAGCGTATCTGATAGAACAGGCCATTAACTCAGTAAATGTAGCAATGGAAAAAACTTAAAAGCAACATAATTAACACCAACAAAAAACTAATTAAAATGATAAGTCTAACCGAGTAATCGAAACAGATGCATATGCCTTAGATGATTGATATTGGTAAGCTCATCAAGAAATAATCTTGGCCCTTATTTCTCTCCCTAGAATAACACTTGGCAGCAATCTCCAAATGTACGCCCATCGTAGGTGGATCAGTAAAATAAATTTTGACGCGTCACCTCAACAACAAAATTCTTTATATTCTTCTTTAGCGAGTACTTAGCCACATTTTCCCCACTTGCAGTTGTGACTAAATCGAAGGAAACGATTGATGAGTCAAATATTAAGGTATTACTGTAAAATGAAAGGAAACCCAAAATCCTATACCCTAGAAACACCAAAAAAGGCTGACACTTGCTCGTAAACAGGAAACGATATCCACTCAGAGAAGTTCTCACCTCAGACTTTCTTCAAGTCATCCCTACTCAGTGAGCAAAATAGCTTAATATCAATAGCCTGTCCACAGTAGCACCAAATAACTCGACGAGTAAAAAATTAACGAAGAAAAAACCCAACCAATGAATTCAATTGTAGCACACAAAATCATCAACACAAAATTGATAAACAATACAGGGGTGAAATACCTTGGCCGAGAGGAAGGAGATTCAAAGGTAACCTACATAGATTGGACAACAATAAATGTTACATCTACAAACACGTCCATATGAAATTATTAATGAAGAGAAGCTAATACGATCTATCCGATGCTGAAAAGTTTCCAAATGAAAAAATTAGTGCATCAATTAATGAAGAACTGGAAGCCTAACGGTTTCTCTGCCACCATCCCCCCTGAGAACAAATTCATTTCTATAATAATTAATTAGGTGGTTATGCACGGAATTTTAACGGCCGAATGAACTCATATAAATACAACGATTCAATTTCTAATAATGAGATATACGTTATCCAAATAAAGCGCTGGAAATCTGATCCATGAATAAGTTCATAATCCGCAGTTACAATAATCATATACTCATAAGATGAAATGGAAAACTATTGATTAAAAGAGTGGTAGTTTGTTTTCACATCAGATAAAAGGGACAACCACAATAAAATGGTCAGTAGTGTGTAATTCGGTAGTGCAGTATGCAAAACTTCAACCTATTCAGTAGTGTATGATTCGGTAGTGTATAGTTCAGTAGTGCATTACGGCTAACATTTATTCAGTTAACAATATTTACATAATACTCATAAGATAAAATGGAAAACTATTGATTGAAAGAGTGGTGGGTTGTTTTCACGTAAGATAAAAGGGACAACCACAGTAAAATGGTCAGTAGTGTGTAATTCGATAGTGCAGTATGTAAAAGTTCATCCTATTCAGTAGTGTACAATTCGGTAGTGTATAAATCAGTAGTGCATTACGGCTAACTTTTGTTCAGTTAACAATATTTACAATGTTTTCCCGATTTGAACAATAACATTTGAAAAATGAGAAACGGTAATTTGTTCGATCGGTATAATAATAAATAACTGTTTAATATCTAAGAAAATTGTTAGTAGTGTGCAATTCGGTAGTGCATTATGGATAAGTAACTCGTAAGGATTGAAATTGCAAGAGCGAGACCGTAAGCGTCCAATTCGCACGACGGCTGTTTTGCACAACTGAATTGCTGAAATTTATCGCTGTAAGTTGCACTACTGCACCATCATCGACGTATGACTGCTCGCAGAAACACAACATTATTGTCCCATATATTGATCAAACTTCACGTTAAATATAGTGTTAGGATTCAAACACCAAGAAGTGATACTCATGGAGGTAAAGACATGCAGCATCAATAACGATATCCACTCATAGAAGTTCTCACCTCAGACTTTCTTCAAGTCATCCCTACTCAGTGAGCAAAATAGCTTAATATCAATAGCCTGTCCACAGTAGCACCAAATAACTCGACGATTAAAAAACTAACGAACAAAATACCCAACCAATCAATTCAGTTGTAGCACATAAAATCATCAACACAAAATTGATCAACAAAACAGGGGTGAAATACATTGGCCACATGTTTGCTACTTCGTAGATCATCAAACGCTTCCAACCCGCCATCAGAGCGATCCCAAACAACATCCTCATCACCATTCTTGACATCAAACCCATCCTTTTCTCCCCCTAAATTGATGGCTGACGTTCTATAGAACTTATATCAACTATCAATCAATTTCTTCTAGCATAATACGAATAATATCGAAAGGGAAAAAGAAACTGAATATCCAGCTAAGAAAAAAACATATCTTTATTATGTAAACACTCTGGTGCTACTGGACGAAGCAAATCTGAAGCAGCCCAGAGAAAACATGGCATTTTAATATACGCACTAACCCCAAGCTTAAGAGGCGTTTTCGGACGGATCTGCTTTGGGATAACCTCTTCACTCCTACCAGCAGTGGTTTCACGGAACGTGCAGCAGCCATGGGATCTTTTTTCTAAACAACAATCATATAGTATATATATATATATAGATATATATATATAGAGAGAGAGAGAGAGAGAGAGAGATGAGATTGTTAAAGATCTCAGACCAGCGGTGGTTTTTCGTATGTGGAACGTACCAATTCTGATCAGCAAAGCCATTATTTAGTAGTTAATGAGAGTTCCATCAAACCAACCCACACAGCAAACACAATCCATCAAACAACCCACATAATATAACTCCAAACACAAACGCAAGACTACATTCATACCAATCACTGACTTACAACTTCGTAAAGTTTGTATTCTTGGCCAAGAGGAAGGAGATTCAAAGGTAATCTACATAAATTGGACAACAATAAATGTTACCTCTACAAACACGTCCATATGAAATTATTAATGAAGAGAAGCTAATACGATCAATCCGATGCTGAAAAGTTTCCAAATGAAAAATTAGTGCATCAATTAATGAAGAACTGGAAGCCTAACGGTTTCTCTGCCACCATCCCCCGGAGAACAAATTCATTTCTACAATAATAGGTAGTTATGCACGGAATTTTAACGGCTGCATGAACTCATACAAATATAACGATTCAATTGCTAATAATGAGATATACGTCATCCAAATAAAGCGCTGGAAATCTGATCCATGAATAAGTTCATAATCCGCAAAAAATGTTTCACAATAATCATATACTCATAAGATAAAATGGAAAACTATTGATTAGAAGAGTGGTAGGTTGTTTTCACGTAAGATAAAAGGGACAACCAAAATAAAATGGCCAGTAGTGTGTTATTCGGTAGTGCAGTATGCAAAACTTCAACCTATTCAGTAGTGTATAATTCGGTAGTGTATATTTCAGTAGTGCATTACGGCTAACATTATTCAGTTAACAATATTTACATAATACTCATTAGATAAAATGGAAAACTATTGATTGAAAGAGTGGTGGGTTGTTTTCACGTAAGATAAAAGGGACAACCACAGTAAAATAGTCAGTAGTGTGTACTTCGGTAGTGCAGTATGCAAAAGTACATCCTATTCAGTAGTGTACAATTCGGTAATGTATAAATCAGTAGTGCATTACGGCTAACATTTATTCAGTTAACAATATTTACAATTTTTTCCCGATTTGAACAATAACATTTGAAAAATGAGAAACGGTAATTTGTTCGATCGGTATAATAATTAATAACTGTTTTACTAACTAAGAAAATGGTCAGTAGTGTGCAATTCGGTACTGCATTATGGATAAGTAACTCGTAAGGATTGAAATTGCAAGAGCGAGACCGTAAGCGTCCAATTCGCACGACGGCTGTTTTGCACAACTGAATTGCTGAAATTATCACTGTAAGTTGCACTACCGCAGCTTCATCGACGTATGACTGCTCGCAGAAACACACCATTATTGTCCCATATATTGATCAAACTTCACGTTAAATATAGTGTTAGGATTCAAACACCAAGAAGTGATACGCAGGGAGGTAAAGACATGCAACATCAATAAAATAACATCTCATCTTGCAGGATCTCAATGATAACATTTAACGAACATCAGCACAACGGTACGATTTAGTCATCCACAAATTCAGGTTTCACGCAAAAAGAGAATATGGACAATCAGAATTTAATTTGTTCCAGTACGATTTAGTCATCGATAAATATAGCAAAGCCAAATCATGAATTAATGATGCGATCGATCACAAAAGCGATCACATTTAAAGGTGAATTAGAATTAGATGGCATTACCCTTTTAGTCGGTGAAAAAAGATCGAAATGATCGAGTTAGATATAGCGGAATGGCATCATCCCCGTCGTCCCTTTCAAACCTGCATCTTATCAAGTGGAAGGTTCAATGCAGAAATCTGCTTCCGTATGTTTTCACCTTGGTCGGGCAGTTTCGAATCAGCAGCCTGGGAAATAAGGGTTTTCTGAATGGATTGAATCACAGTTAATGAATAAAGAACAATTGAATCAAAATATTAGGGATTCCACATATCACTTAAGAATCTGATATAGTAGGTAATATTCAAAATCGAGAGGAATGAAAATATAATGTTGGTTCGATTTATCATGTGCAAGGAGGAGATCTGAGAAAAGAATACCTTGTTGGAAATATGTTAGCCAATTTACGTTGGCCTTCGCCGAAGATTTCATTTGCTGAACATTCTTCACATCCTTGGTATTGACCTTTGTGGTCCGTAAGTGTTAGAGAGTTTTGATGAACGATGTAATTGTAATGACGTTAGGTCTATAAATTAAGCAATTCGATTTGTGATCAATATAATGTCTAAGTTCAGGATAATATTCGACCATGTATTCTGTATGAGCTTAAACTGATCAAAGTGTTGAATATTTGATTCGCATATGAGTTTGTGATTTGTTGATGAGACTATGTGATTGCATGTTATAGGATATATCGTATTGCGCTATATATGGAAATAATGCATGAGATATCCTACTGAGTTATAAAAGGAAAATATGTTGTTTATATATGGAAAGTGATATATCCGTTGATACTTGTTTATTCCTGGACGAAAATCACATATACGGTTCTTGCATGTTTTCCACTGAATTCAATGTGCAATATTGAATTAGTAACTTTCCTTATGCTGATTGGATTGTTATATTTAGGAAAGATTTGATTTGATTGACTTGTGGATAAGATGCTTTTATATGATATGTGCCATAACGGATGTGATCTCTGAAATAAGGAAAGTTTAGCCATGATTAAATAAAGAATTAAATATGCTCTGATCTGATTTATGTGCTAAAGGTAAATATGTCGATTGAATATTATGGTGTGTATAATGTGCCGATGTGATGCTATCTCGTGTGCTATGTTTGGAAAGTTAATCTGGATTGACGTATTCTAGAAACTGATAGCAGGGAATCAGTTATGGAAAGTTATGAAATGGAAAATATATGCGTAATTGTTGAATGAGCTTGAGAACGAAATTGAGCCTCTATATGGAAAATAATTATGCTTTAAATGTGCTATATGACCGTTGTGATGATTTGTTACGAGCATGCTTTATATGGTACGATTGACTCGAAAGCTACATGGAAACTATGTTTAATTCGGTGATTATTGTTTGATATGATTTTCCATGTGAAGTGCTATTTGAAAAGGATTATATACGAGGTGCACTTTAGATTTTCGAAGCACTGAGAATTTGCGAATTTGAGCCTACGAGATATTTTTTAGCAGAAAGATACTAAGAGATTCCTGATCCATTCACTTGCGATAGCCTTCTGCCTACCTGAGCGTTAATTTGCGTATCCACAACTGAGCGAGTGATTAATCCCGATATTTCACCCATTGCCATATATTCTGTCTTCGGACGTGTTGTCTTCGGACGTGAGCAATACCAAGGAGGCAAGGTCGACGTTTACGCACACGTGAAGGAAGGACGAGTTCCGGGGCCCTTCGGTAGCGAACTGTGTCTATCAAGATCAAGGAGATTCCGAGGAACGAAACTCGGCGTGTGGTAACCTAGTAGTGTCTAGTATTCGACTTGTTTCGGTTGTGTATTGGGCTAACCATCAGTTTTGTATCCAGCTACGGTGCATTATAGTGATTGGTTAAACTCTTGGGAAGCAAATCCCAAGGAGAGGAGTAAACCCAGTTGGGGATATAACCTCTATAAAAATCCTGTCTCGCATTTACATTTCAGTTATTTCGTTATCGCTGTGAGACAGACCTGAAACACATCCGACGGTACTAGGATATAACAGGCATACTCGTCACAATATCATCAGGCATATCTAGGTCACCACACTAAGGATTTGTGAAAGAAGCATAAAATTTTATAAGCCTAATTCACCCCCCTCTTAGGCACATTTATATCTTCATTTGGTATCAGAGCGGGTTACTCAAACGACGGGCCTAACAAGCCTGTGTTAAAGATCTAATGGCTTAGTCGAGTTTTGATGTTTTTGCAGAGGGACAATTCCATTCTAGGCCACCACTCTTCGATGGAACAAACTATGCTATATGGAAAAATCGTATGAAGGAATTTCTGCTTGCTACTGACTATGACCTGTGGGATATCATCACGACTGGACCTCACAATCCCAAGAAGGCGGATGGAACTCCAAAGAAAGGTTTCGAGTACGATGCAACAGACAAGCGAGGAATATCCTTGAATGCCAAAGCTAAGAACATGATCGCCTGCGCGCTTACAAGAGAAGAATACAATCGTGTGAGTTCATGCGAATCTGCCAAGGATATGTGGGACATGCTTCAAGTCACACATGAGGGAACCACTCGAGTTGTACAAGAAAGAATAGCCCTCTTAACTCACCAATACGAGCTGTTCAAAATGGAGGACAACGAGACCATAAGCCATATGTACGCGAGATTAATGAACATCATCAATCAAATGTTCTCGTTGGGAAAGAAAATACCGGACGGTGAGAAAGTGCAAAAAATACTGAGATCTCTTCCGAGAGAATGGAATCCCAAAGTAACTGCCATCTACGAAGCAAAGGACTTGGACGAACTTTCCGTGTCAGAACTAATCGGATCTCTTACCACCTACGAGATGACTCAGATCTCCATCAAAGAGAAACCAACCGTCCGAAATCAACCAAACATTGCCTTTAACACCGAACAAGAAAACGTTTCAGAAGGTGAAGAAGAAACTGAGGAGGAACTAATGGAGCAGATTGCCATGCTGACCAGAAGGTTTGAAAAGTTTCGGATGAAAAGAAAGTTCAAGGAAAACTCCAAGTTCCAACCTAGGAACAAGGGAATATCGTCATCCGGTAACAACGTGCAAAAATGTTTCAAGTGCAACAAGCCATGCCACTTCGCCTCAAACTGCCCGATGGAAAATGGTGACAAAAAGGTGAAGAAGCAGAAAGCCATGGTTACTAACTGGGAAGAGGCCGAAAGTGAAGAGGAGGAAGATCTCGCCGACATGGCCAATGATGATGATCAGGTATCAAACTCATCCACTATTAAGAAAATATTATTTCTGAATGAATTATATGGTAGGCAAGATGAATCTCATGATAACGCTTCCTCAGTCCCTGAAGTAGATGAAAAGGAAGAGATGTTTGAAATAATCCAAAACGCAGAAAGAAGGATTAAGTCGCTGAACTTACAAGTAAAAAGCTTGGTTAGACAACGAGATGACGTAGCTAGAGAGAAGCATCAAACGGATCTAGAAAATAAGCGCCTAAGAGCCAAACTAGAAACTCTTAAGGAAGAAAAAGCCCTATGTAATTGCGGAACTCCTAGAAAGAAAGAAAATATATCTAGAGACATGTATGTTCTTAAGGATTTCTTAGAAGGAAAATGTCGCACTAATGATAGATTTATTGAAGGACAACAAAATCTTGACATGTTACTCAGTATTCCCGGTAATATTGGAACATCAGGACTAGGATATTCCATGACACATGAGCATGTTGCACCACCTGCTGTTAGAAAACCTAAGTGTTTTTCATGCGGCCGTCAAGGTCATTATGCTAACCACTGTTTTCAAAGAGAGCTGATAAAGCTAGATATGTCTGGAGGCCAAAGAAGATTCCTGAAGTCTCTAACACTGACCAGTCAGTGTTCAAGAGATCACAGTCTGTAACACATGATATATCACGTGTGAACAGAAGTTATTTCTCTACTAACCAGTCAGGACCCAATCAAAGTTGGGCACCTCAGAAAAGAAATGATTCATGCAGGTACAAAGAAGAAAATCCAGCAAGAAAAACAAGTGGTACCTCGACAGTGGGTGTTCCCACCATATGACGGGCGATATCAGTAAGTTTGTGTCGGTGAAAGCATATGACGAAGGATATGTCTCCTATGCCGACAACACAAAAGCTAAGATTATTGGAGTTGGAACTGTTGGTAACACTTTACATACTACTATAGATGACGTATGGTTGGTTAAGAATCTAGAACATAACTTCATTAGCATTAGTCAATTATGCGATAAGGGTCATAAAGTTACTTTTGAAAATGATAAGTGTGTAGTTAGAAATGATGACAAGGTTCTATTCAGTGCATCTAGGATAGAAATATCTATTGCATAACTCTTGATGATATCACTGACCAGAATGTCAAGTCTTTAGCAGTTACACAGGATAACACCTGGTTATGACACAGACGCCTAGGACATGCCAATATGGAATTACTGTCTCATATCACAAGCAATGCACTGGTACGAGGTGTTCCTGACATAAAGTTCGTCAAGGACAAAACATGTAAGGCATGCCAAATGGGCAAGCAGACCAAGACATCGTTCAAAGCAAAAAATGTGATATCTACATCCAGACCTCTGGAATTACTACATCTCGACCTTTTTGGTCCTGTTCAAACGATGTCTCTGCGAGGTAAAAGATATGCCTTCGTCATTGTTGATTATTATTCCAGGTATACTTAGGTGATATTCCTTGCACATAAGAATGAGGCACTAGATAACTTTGCATCACTGGTGAAGAGACTAGAAAATGAAAAAGAAATGAATCTGTGTAGGATACGTAGTGATAACGGACTGGAATTTGATAGTAAGTCATTTGCATCATTCGGTGATCAGTACGGTTATAGTCATAACTTCTCAGCCCCTATAACTCCCCAACAGAATGGCGTAGTTGAACGTAAAAATAGGATATTACAAGAAATGGCTAGATCTATGTTACATGAGTATGATATTCCTAAACAGTTCTGGGCGGAAGCTGTTAGTACAGCTTGCTATGTGTCTAACCGTGTCTTCCTTAGGCCGATATTAAAGAAAACTTCTTATGAAATCTGGCATGGCAGAACTCCAAATATAAGTAACTTTCGTGTGTTTCGATGCAAATGTTTTATCTTGAATGATAGAGATAAGAGAGGAAAATTTGACTCTAAGGTTGATGAAGGGATATTCCTTGGTTACAGTCTTCACTCTAAGGCATCTCTTGTTTATAATAAGAGGAAGCTGATTGTTCAAGAATCCATACATGTTACTTTTGATGAGATACCTAACGCAGATACTACTGATGAGGAAGGTATAGATTTGCCCTGTGCAGATTTACAGGATACTAAAGACGGTAAGGACGATATTCCAGAAGACGAAAATGTAGAGACACTGGAACCGGAAACTGATGAGCTGCAACCTAGAAAATGGAAACATGCTTCCAGTCATCCAACAGATCAAGTGATAGGAAATATCAGATCTGGAATCAAAACCCGAGCAACTGTACGAAATCAAGATACGGAGGAATCTCATGACGTACTACTTTCAATGATGGAACCAAAGACAGTCCATGAAGCTTTGGACGATATATCCTGGGTCTCTAGATGAGCTGGCTCAGTTCGAAAAGAGCCAAGTGTGGACACTCGTAAAGAGACCGGATGAAAAATCCATCATAGGAACCAAATGGGTCTTCCGCAACAAACTCGATGAACATGGTAATGTCACAAGAAACAAAGCGAGGTTAGTTGCAAAAGGTTATTCCCAGGAGGAAGGTATTGATTTCGATGAAACTTTTGCTCCGGTAGCTAGATTAGAGTCTATACGTGTCTTACTTATGCATGCTTTAAACATTTTAAACTTTTTCAAATGGACGTAAAAAGTGCATTTTTAAATGGCTTTATAAATGAGGAGGTTTATGTAGAACAACCACCGGGCTTTGCTAGGGAAGATTTTCCAATCATGTTTTCAAGTTGAATAAAGCGTTATATGGCTTAAAGCAAGCACCTAGGGCATGGTATGAAAGGCTAAGTAAGTTTTTGATTGACATAGGATTTTCGACTGGAACTATTGATAACACAATGTTTATTAAGTATGAAGGTGATCACATGATACTGGTCCAAATATACGTTGATGATATCATATTTGGTAGTACTAATATCCTTCTTTGCGAGGAATTCTCTAAGTCTATGCAGAAGGAATTTGAGATGAGTTTAATGGGTGAGCTGAACTACTTCCTTGGGTTGCAAATAAAGCAACTTGACGATGGAACTTTCGTATCCCAGACGAAGTACAGCAAGGAACTACTGATAAAATTCGGGATGAACGATTCCAAAGCGATTTCCACTCCCATGCATCAGACCACCAAAATAGACAGTGACGAATCAGGTACACCAGTTGATCAAACAGAATATCGAGGTATGATTGGAAGCCTTCTTTACTTAACTGCTAGTTGCCCTGATATTATGTTTGCTGTTGGTATGTGTTCGAGATATCAGTCTGACCCTAGGGAATCTCACTTAACAGCAGTTAAGCGTATACTTAGATATATCAAGGGTACTGAAAATTTTGGTCTGTGGTACTCTCATACGGATGAGTTCCCATTAATGGGATATTCCGATGCCGACTATGCCGGCTGTAGGGAAGATAGGAAAAGTACTAGTGGAACTTGCCAATTACTTGGAAATTCCCTGGTAACTTGGTCTACTAGAAAGCAAAATGCTGTTGCCCTCTCCACAACTGAAGCTGAATATATGGCCTTAGGAAATTGTTGTCAACAAGTTCTTTGGATGAAACAACCCTTAGTGATTTTGGGTTAGGTTATGACAAGATTCCTATTATGTGTGATAGCACTAGCGCCATTAGTATTACTAGAAATCCCGTGCATCATCTCGTACTAAGCATATTGAGGTTAAACATCATTTTATACGAGACCATGTTCAGAAGGGAAATATCAGTGCGGAATTCGTAGGAACAAATGATCAGCTTGTGATATCTTCACAAAATCTTAATTGAGGCAAGATTCTGCAACATCCGTGATCGATTAGGAAATATCGAGCTAAATGAGGTTAGTAAATCTGCCTAATTCTATCATTTACTCTAGGTTATTCTACCTTAGATAGAAATTCATTGTTATCCTATCTTAAGATATTCATTCAGCCCTTAGAATATTTCCGTGGATCTTATAGATCTTTTCCTTAAATGTGATTCTCGTATTTTAGGAAGAAATTCGTAGTTATCCTTTCCAAGACATTCCTTCAGCCATCTAGTTTATTTTAGGAACACCCGATCTTCTGGATCTGTCCTTGAAAGTGATCAGGTTATCTAAGGAAGGAACTCGTAGATATCTTTCAAGCTGTTCAGTTATTTTAGGGAACTCATTTATTTAAAATATATCCTGTCCAACCCAGTCAAATCCCTTCCATAATTATGAGATCCCGTCAAATCAATCTGATACTTCTGACAGTTTTCTTCACTTTCTTTTTGAAGTTTCAAATTTCAAAATTCGAAATTTCCATCCTTATCTCTTCCAAAAATAAACCGACTCTCCCTTCTTTAAAGATCCAAATCGTCATCTTCTTCGACATTCATCATCCTCTCCAAACCTTCTTCAAAACCTAATTCCTGAAAATGGCCAAAACTTCCGGAGCCAAAGCTGTCAATCCTGAATCATCGAGCCGCAAACGTAAGGAACCCATGTCTGACACCGACGAAACCCCTCTCGACTCACCTTCCAAATCACCAAAACAAGCCTCGCCTTCTGCTCGCAAAACCTGTTCCAAAGCCAATCTTCGGAAAAGATCTCAACCCCTTCCAAAATGGCCAAGAAGAAGAAGAAGACCAAGAAATCCAAATCACCCGAGCCCGAAAAATCTGCCTCTAGTCAAGAAGTTCCTGAAGATGTTAATGAGGATACCCAGAAATTACCCCCGCGATCCCAAACTCCACCAGATCCCAAACGACATGAATGACTGGTGCCACGCTGATGAGTTTGATCTCAGCAATGTCCTTCGTACCCTCTGTAATACCCGCACGAAACCCCGCTTCTCTTACGGTGAAGCCCTGAACCAGCTTCCTATCGACTACTTCTTCCTGCACAAACTGCTCAACATGACCCTCTGGAGTGCCAAAATTGGCAGCGGCAGCCACTCGACGACGATGAACTTCATGAGGAGCTTCGCGGTCTACATGGTCTCCCAGAATCTAAAGTTCAACCTAGGATATGTCATCCTGAAGCACATGATCCAGGCCTTCGAAAGCAAAGACAAAGCGCTGCCTTATGGCATGCTACTCACTCATTTATTTGAGTGCGAAGGCATTGTTTTGCCGCCTGGTTGGAAAGACAGATCCGTCCACATCGTGGACCAAGTGACCTTGAAGCGCATGGGGATTCACTACACAAAAAGCCAAGGTTGGTTCAAGGCAAAGGAAGTTAGGTCAGTGATAGCGCCCAGAAGCGAGCTGCTGCGAAGGGAAAGGAAAAGGTGAAAAGCGACGATGACGAGGACTACGAAGATGACCTCAGCGTCGGGTAGACAGGAATCTCTGTGTTGCGCCAAGATATCTCTGATATCAAAGCTGACAATCAGAAGCGTTTCCGCAAGATCAAAGAACAGTATACCGAAATGTCGCTGAACTCTCCAAGCTCACCAAGCTGGTCAAGAAGTCCCTTCCTAAACCCGCTGTTTCTAACTCCTCTTCTAGCCAGTAGGCTGCCTATCATGCTCAGTTCTGCTCTTAGTTGCTCTTAGGATATTCCGTAAGTTCAGTTTTTAGGTGTCCCTCCCACCTTTTTGATAATGAAGGGGGAGTACTAAGGTAAGTTTAGGCGTTGAGCGTCTAAGTGTTTTAGTGGTAAGTGATGTATAGGGAGGCTCGTTGAACCCTAATCTATATAATATTTGCTTTTCGGATATATCTTCAATGCTTCTATGCGTTTAAATATTTTGCTCTGATCTCTGGATATACTGTGCTGATATTTCATTGCGTAATCTGATCTTACAATGTGATACAGTGATACCTTGATTTGTGTGATATTACTTGAGAAATGCTAAGTGCCTACTGCGATGATTATCTGACTGCTTGAGTCATGCTTGGAACATGTGCACTTAGGCAGGGGGAGCACACTCACGGGTAAATTTCAAAACTTTGCACTCATGATATAACCTTGAACATGAGACGATATATCCGCACTTAGACAGGGGAGCAAATTCACTCATGATATATCTTTGCATGTCATAGAGATAACTGCACCTAGGCAGGGGGAGCAAATATGTATGATCTGTGATTAGGAAATATCATATGCTCTGCTTTGTGATTATGGAACACTTAGACGTATGCGCTAGGACTTGCTTGATCGAATATGCTTACATGCTTCCGTGCTGCATCAATTACATGTCATCATAAAAAAGGGGGAGAATGTTGGCCTTTTTGGTCCGTAAGTGTTAGCGAGTTTTGATGAACGATGTAATTGTACGACGTTAGGTCTATAAATTAAGCAATTCGATTTGTGATCAATATAATGTCTAAGTTCATGATAATATCCGACCATGTATTCTATATGAGCTTAAACTGATCAAAGTGTTGAATATTTGATTCGCATATGAGTTTGTGATTTGTTGATGAGACTATGTGATCGCATGTTATAGGATATATCGTATTGCGCTATATATGGAAATAATGCATGAGATATCCTACTGAGTTATAAAAGGGAAATATGATGTTTATATATGGAAAGTGATATATCCGTTGACTTGTTTATTCCTGGACGAAAATCACATATATGATTCTTGCTTGCATGTTTTCCACTGAATTCAATGTGCAATATTGAATTAATATCTTTCCTTATGCTGATTGGATTGTTATATTTAGGAAAGATTTGATTTGATTGACTTTGGATAAGATGCTTTTATATGATATGTGCCATAACGGATGTGATCTCTGAAATAAGAAAAGTTTAGCCATGATTAAATAAATCGAATTAAATATGCTCTGATCTGATTTATGTGCTAAATATGGTAAATATGTCGATTGAATATTATGGTGTGTATATGGAAAACGTGCTGATGTGATGCTATCTCGTGTGCTATGTTTGGAAAGTTAATCTGGATTGACGTATTCTAGAAACTGATAGCAGGGAATCACTTATGGAAAGTTATGAAATGGAAAATATATGCGTAATGGTTGAATGAGCTTGAGAACGAAATTGAGCCTCTATATGGAAAATAATTATGCTTTAAATGTGCTATATGATCGTTGTGATGATTTGTTATGAGCATGCTTTATATGGTATGATTGACTCGAAAGCTACATAGAAACTATGCTTAATTTGGTGATTATTGCTTGATATGATTTTCCATGTGAAGTGCTATTTGAAAAGGATTATATATGAGCTGCACTTTAGATTTTCGAAGCACTGAGAAATTGCGAATTTGAGCCTACGAGAGATTTTTGAGCAGAAAGATACTAAGAGATTCCTGAGCCATTCACTTGCGATAGCCTTCTGCCTACCTGAGCGTTAATTTGCGTATCCATCACTGAGCGAGTGATTAATCCCGATATTCCACCCATTGCCATATATTCTGTCTTCGTACGTGTTGTCTTCGGACGTGAGCAATACCAAGGAGGCAAGGTCGACGTTTACGCATACGTGAAGGGAAGGACGAGTTCCGGGGGCCCTCCGGTAGCGAGCTGTGTCTTTCGGGATCAAGGAGATTCCGATGAACGAAACTCGGCGTGTGGTAACCTAGTAGTGTCTAGTATTCGACTTGTTTCGGTTGTGTATTGGGCTAACCAATCAGTTTTGTATCCAGCTACGGTGCATTATAGTGATTGGTTAAACTCTTGGGAAGCAAATCCCAAGGAGAGGAGTAAACCCCAGTTGGGGATATACCTCTATAAAAATCCTGTCTCGCATTTACATTTCAGTTATTTCGTTATCGCTGTGAGACAGACCCGAAACACATCCGGCGGTACTAGGATATAACAGGCATACTCGTCACAATATCATCAGGCATATCTAAGTCACCACACTAAGGATTTGTGAAAAGAAGCATAAAATTTTATAAGCCTAATTACCCCCCCCTCTTAGGCACATTTATATCTTCACTTGGGATTAAATAGAATCCTTGCCCTGCATAGATAAAAGCAATTTAGATAGACACGACATGATATCACATGAATTGTAAGGTGACTCATTTTTAGCTTCGGATCTTATCGACTCGCAGCATCAAGGTGTTTTTTTCTCCAGGTTTTTTGGCCTTGATAAACCTCCATGAATCCGTGTTTTGTTTTTAAAATATCAAAAACGGGTAGGAATGAAAAAAAGATCCAAAGAAAGAACCCAAATGCGATGTAGCTATTCTTGAAGTAAACATAGGTTAAAAGACTAAACCATAAACGACCCATAAGTTGTAAACTCCTCCGCCGGCGCGAGTGAAGCTCTTTTTCGGGCGAAGAAGGACGGCAACGGAAGGGATCACATGGACGCGAGATCACGAAGCCCGATCCGGCGTACACGACCTTACCCTTCACTCCGTTCTCCTGAGCGGTGGCCTTCATGTTTTCGAGCAGAAGTTCGATCAGAAGAAAATGACCTGAAAAAACATAGAATAGAAGAGCATAGCAGAGATATTTTATTACGTGAGCTTATATGAGGCTGAATAATATGACAAACTTACCGAGATGATTAGTTGCAAACTACAGTTCGACGTTGTCTCGAGAGAGCGTGAATGGAGGAGCCATAACACCCGCGTTTACTTTTTTCAAACAAATAAACGAAAGCATATAATGCAAGATTAATAAGGTATGGAAACCTCATTTTTTTAAGCTCAATCATCTTTATTACTCACATGAGAATGTGAAGAGTAGCCCTAAGGAGTTATACTCTTATGCGGATTTTCTTACAGATGCCGAAGAACTGAGGTCGAGCTCCATGACGTCGATTT
>JAPQWV010003099.1:0-45823 GCA_027422505.1 Craterostigma plantagineum
TGCGACGGCCACTGCTCTCGATCTATGGGATGACCTCTGCTTCGAAATTCTGTCGGCTAGTACCCTCGGCGCGATCGCAGTGGCACGAGAACACGTAACATCCACTCCCTACAGGAGTAGGCCCACCACACGCTCAAATACCTCGTGTGCCGCCCCAACGTCAAAAATGATGTCCCGGAAAGTACGCCGCCTCCAACTCGTCCGGTGACGGTACTAACAACCCTTGTACAGGGAACCCGTGGGCGGCAGCTGCGACATTCTTCAAACTCGGGCATCCCTTACGACGCCAATCGCTCGTCACCCACCTCAGCATGCGTGGTGTGAAATCTTCTTCTCTGCACCCCGCAAAGTCGTGTGCAACGCCCGATATGCACTCGTATGGTAGTATCTGAATACAAATAACGCCCAAAAATATTACCAATTATTTATATGTCAAAACAAGGTATGGCAAAGCATAATTATAAATTACATGAAGTGGCTGTAGAACCCACTGATAAGCCACTCCTGTGAGGTCTCCCGTAGATTTGTTTAACAGCGCGTATGACCTCCTTGAAAGCCACGCTGCCCCAAGGAAACTGGGAGAAATCAAACCGATCTTCGGCGAGATGAAGGACCCAAGGAGTGACGACGGTGTCCTTCTTTGACTTTTGGCGGCATCAACACCGCGGTGGCGAAGTAGACGTCCGCCAATTTCAGCTTCTCAAAGTCCACGCCTTCCTCATCGCCAGCCAACGCCTCCAACGCATGCTTGATGTGCAACATGTGGACTGTTGATTTATCGCTAAAATGTCTCACGGTGAATTCTGAGATGCGGTCTACCGGTGGTAGCTCGGCTGCGTACTTGAGCCCGGTGATTAGGCATTACTCCGATGTTTAAAATCGAAGTAGTTTGTTGCCAACAATCATCCACAGCTCTTCGCGGTTGTGCAGTATCGTCTGCCTCTGGATGAGGTACCACAAGCAACTGGACCGAGAGGTTAAAATCCGGCTCGGCAATAACAAGGCGGCGCCGAACGGACTCTCGGCCCTAAAAATCTTCCACTCGTGCTGGTTCAGACACTGCCGTGTACGAGGTCAGCGTAAGACGGCAATCAGGAATATCGTCCCATGTGCCCAACTGCTTCTTCATCACAACCTAATTTATACGTAAACATATTTTAGCTAATTACGTTGTATGAATATTGAAATAGAAAACCCTTACGCACAGATGCGCAGGGGACCGCATCGCATATGCTGAGATTCAAGCACAGATGCGAATGAGACCCTTGTGCATTTGCGCAGTCCCAGCACGGGCCCCTGCTCATGACGTCGGGTCCCGTGATCTTGCGTGCAGGGGACCCGTACTGGGATCATCATCTTATGGGCGGGTCCCATGAAAATACGCACAAGGTCCCCTGATCATAAGTGGGGGTCGTGTGCTTGCAAGCAAACCATGCATTGAAAAGCTACGTGCGCTTGCAAGCACATACTTGTAAGCACGGATCCTATGCTAGCAAGCACGGGTCCTATGCTACCAAGCAAGGTTCTATGCTTGCAAGCGGGGGTCTGCACCAAATTAGGTTTCGATGCTTCATTCCTAGATCCCCTTTCGCGTTAAGTTGACGAAGACGAAGGGTAGAACAACTACCTTCACTCTTTGGGTGTTCGCGCTGATTGCCATTGTCGCTTGAGGTTCGGATTTGGGTTTGAGTTACGAGGAAAACGATTTATAGTGTAGGGAGAGAACGTTTGTAAGCAGGAGAATGATTGAGAATTGAAGTGACTGCTTTTTTTTTTTACTTTTACTGTTCTATCACGGGCGTGATGCTTCAGATTCGCTACAGTAAAACCCTGTAAACCCTTCAATTTTTTCGTTTAGTGTTGTTGAGGTTGTTGATTGCCATTAAATAATGGTAAAATAGTCTTTAGCGCAGAGTTAGTAAAGGTACAACGGTAAAATCCGATTTTGGGTGCTATTTTTTAAAAGATGAACAAGTCAAAAGCTATAAAAAAAAACAGAACCAACGAAACACAAAAGCGCCAAATGTCAACACTGCTAACGTACTCCTCATGCCGCCTTCCTCGCGCTGAGCTCGAAAACTCGCCGGAAGAGCTCGGAACGCCGTCGTTTATGCATCGATCTCAAGTCCTTAGCGAAAGCCGCAGCGAAAAAAGCAGCAGAGTAATCAAAATCAGGAGCTCGGTTCCTCGTCGGACGAAGTCGGTAGTTCGTCGACGCCTTCTGCCGCGGGGAGAAGCTTCTCAGGCTCGTGTTTCATGGAGGAATTGATGGTGCAGGCACGGAACAAGAGCGTTTCTGGTGTTTCGGATGCTCTCTATGATATGATCGCCGCTGGGATTATGCCTGGACCGAGGTCGTTCCATGGATTGGTCGTTTCTCACGTTCTCAACCGCGACGAAGAAGGCCCTGTGTGTGAGCATTTTCATTTCGTGGCATCTCAGCTAATTTTGCATTTATCTTTTATTAATAATCAATGTCTGTTTAATCGTTTTTGCTAATGTGTTTTTTCTTTTGTGCTATTACTATTGAGGTCGAACCTCGAACTTATTCAACTTTTTCTTTTAATCTTCACCGCAAAGTGTGAGGAATATACAGATACAAATAGATTTAATTACATTGCATTTCAGTTCTATCAGCATGATGTTTCGTTATATTAGTGTTAGCTTTCGTCAGAGAGCTGTTCCAAGCATATGTATTCATGTTACGATCCATATCTTGCAGATTCATGCGCTCAGAAGGAAACATTCATAGCATTGGTCCGTTTGTTCGGCTCGAAAGGGCATGCCACTAGAGGCTTGGAGATTCTTGCCGCCATGGCAAAGATGAATTATGACATTCGACAAGCTTGGATTCTTCTTTTTGGTATTCAAGTTTCTCATAGCATGCTTGTATTGTCGTGTAGTAGATTTTTCTTCTCGTTGGTGAGCAGAGGCGGAGCTAGAGTAGATCCAGTGGGGTGCATGGACCCCACTGGGGAAAAAAAAAAAGTCAGTAGTAATTTAGGTATAAAAAATTAATATTAGGACTAATTGAAAAAAATTAAACTAAAAGGACCCCATTGAAATATTTTTAAAAATACTGGGTGTGGGGGCCAATTAAACTGGACCCACTATTTTTTTTTCTGCTCCGCCAGTGTTGGTGAGCCCTACTTGATACATTCCCTCTTCAGAGGAGCTCGTGGAAAGTGGTCATTTGGAAGATGCGAACAAGGTGTTCTTAAAAGGAGCTGATGGTGGAATCAGAGCTACACATGAGCTTTACGATCTCATGATTGAGGAAGATTGTAAAATGCGAGATCATTCCAATGCATTAACCATAGCTTAAGAAATGGAGGCAGCTGGTAGAATGGCAACTACGTTTCACTTTAATTGCCTTTTAAGTGTACAGGTACACGCTTTATTTCATGGTTCGCATAAAGAACTTTCTGTTATTTCAACTTTTCCGTAGTGAAAGAAAATAGTAGTTTCGTGAGCATAACCGTGGAGACGGAATTACTGTTTTAAAGTAGGACTTTTATTTTCATCTGCTTCATGATTCTCATAGCTGCACGACAGGTACATTGCTGAAGGCGGCCTTACAGGCGAGCGCAATCGTTGGGTTCCTCGCGGAGGAAAAAACATCGTTAGATCCCGTCGTAGAAGGTTTTATATATTCCAATCCAATAGAGACTTCTTTCAAGCAAAGATGTCTCGAAGAATGGAAGATACATCATCGCAAACTCCTAAGGACACTGTGGAACGAAGGGCCCACACAGTGCTGGGGGAATGTGTCCGAATCGACTACATCAGAGTCGTGGAAAGATTGAAGAAGATCATCAAAGGACCCGAACTAAACATATGAAGCAAAAAGCGGCTAGTAAGATGATCGTCTCAGAGATGAAGTGTAGACCTTTTTGGTCCAAATGATTATGAGAGTTTTGATTATTCCAAGTAATTATGTAATTTGGGGGTACAAATTAGAAAACTCGATATATTATGCTGAGTGATATGTGAACTGTCTGCGAGAATAAGTTATTTTTGGAAAGAATATCATTGTGATCATCCGGATATGAATGATTATGCTATATATGTAAAAGATATTCTAATTGAATGCTTACATGTGATTGATTTATTTTAGGCAAGAATATCGATGTGATAACCCGAATATAAATGAATATACTATATATGGAAAAGATATTCCGTTTAAGTGCTTACATGTGATTGATTTATTTTAAGAAAGAATATCATGATATATTCGTTTGAGTGCTATCTTAATTGACTCTTAAATCAGTGAATCAATGATCTATCTTCCTAATGCGACTTAGGATTTATATTTTGGAAAGTGATTAATTGATTGGGCTTATATGTGGTAAGATGCTGATTGAGTCTATTTATGGAATGTGCTGAAATCGGATGAGATCACCATACATGGAAAGTATGACTTGCATTATACTCAGTAGATCAAATCTTTCTCTGTGCGAATTGGCTATCATATTTTGGGAAAGAATTAGTTGATTGAACTTACCATTGATAATATGCTAAGTAGAATTATATATGGAATATACTGACAGACGGATGAGATTACAGTGGAATGAAAGTTAATCTGTGGTATTTATGGTTAGTGATCATGCATGACCGTTGAGCTTGATTGGTTTGTTCTTGGCATGAATCTTTGAGTTAATGCACGTGATTATTGAGCTTTATCTTGCATATTCTGTGCTTAACTTTCCTTGTGAAGTGTAGAAGCTATTCGTGGGTCTATGTAGAAGATAAACACTTCACTTTGAAGGGTACACAACGAAACACAAGCTGTCGAATTCCTTAGAGTGATTGAGCGTTAATTTGCGATTCATTCGTAGTTTGTGGTTGAGCTTAATTTGCGAATATGTACCTTTTAGTGATCTTTAGTATCACCCTACCCTAAAACCCTTATCTTCGGACATGTTGTGTCTGCGGGCACGTTGAACGCACAAAGGAGCGCGGTTGAGTCTTTCGCACGTGGATGGACGAATTTGTGGATTTGGTGGCCCTTCGGTAGCAAGCTGTATCCAGTCAAGGAATAGGTTCCTGGGTTAACGACGTGGATCGAAACTTGGCATGCGACAGCCTAGGTGGAGGTCTAGTTTCCAAAGCGCTTCGGTTGTGTAAGGGTCAATCATTTTGTAACCATAACGGTAATACCTAGTGATTGATTGGAAACTCTTGGGGAGAAACACCCCAAGGACAGGATTAAACCCCAGTTGAGGATATAACCGTATAAAAAATCTCGTCTCACTCTACTTCTGCTATTTACTTTACTGTGAGACAACCCGGAACACGCGCTAATATCTAGGTTCGTAGCAACCATTTCTGAAACTAACGTGATATTTTGAAACAGGGTTAGGGAGATAACATCAATACTCATACTGATTTCAGGGAAATAACACACTCTGAAATATCTTCTTAAAGAAAAGTATTTTCAAAGAAGAACAAGCCATTTTTTATAGCCTAATTCACCCTCCCTCTTAGGCATATTTTACACTTCATTTGGTATCAGAGCCAGGTTACTCAACGAAAGGCCTAGCACGCCTGAGTTAAGATCTAATGGCTTTTTCGAGTGATATTTTGCAGAGGGTCAATCCCACTCTAGGCCACCTCTCTTCGATGGAACGAACTACGCAGTATGGAAAAATCGCATGATCGAATTTCTAATCGCTGTCGACTACGAGCTTTGGGAGACAATCATCAACGGGCATATACAGCTGCGAATCCGATGGAACTCCAAAAGATGCTAAAGATTACACTGCTGATGACAAAAAGGGAATCACGCGAAACGCAAAGGCGAAAAACATGCTCGCATGCGCACTCCAACACGGGAAGAATACATTCGGGTCAGTTCCTGCTCATCGAACAAAGGCCATGTGGGATATGCTCCAAGTTACTCATGAAGGAACTCAACGAGTTGTGCAAGAAGGACTAGCTCTGCTCACTCATCAGTACGAACTGTTCTCGATGGAATCTGACGAGAATATAAGCCAGATGTACGCCAGATTCATGGGAATCATCAACCAAATGTTCTCTCTCGGCAAGAAGGTTCCCGACAGTGAACAAGTGAGAAAGATACTGAGATCACTGCCGCGAGAGTGGAATGCCAAAGTTACTGCCATCTACGAAGGAAAGGATCTAGAAGCACTTAGCATCTCCGAACTGATTGGATCGCTTATCTCCTACGTCAATGAATGAGAAGTCTCTAACAAAAATCAGAAGTCTATCGCATTCAAAATCCAACCAAGAAGAATATGATTCGACGATGACGAGAAGGCCGATGAACGACCTAGCCATGCTTACAAAGAGATTTGAAAGATTCGAACAAAAAGGAGATTCAAGGGAACTCCAGACAAATTCCAGAACAAAAGCAAGGGAATCTCCACGTCAGGGAGGAATTTCAGAAATGCTTTCGGTGCAACAAACCAGGCCACTATGCACATGAATGCCCAACAAATAACGATGAGAAACCAAGGAAGCAGAAGGTCATGGTGACAAAATCTAACGACTCTGAAATGGAACAAAGTGAGGACGAGGATAACGCTACATGGCTGACGAGGATCAGGTATCTCACTCTTCCTCCATTGAGAAAATTGATATTCTAAACAGTTTATATGGTTATGAAAGTGACTCATCTGTTTCGGATATAAAGAAAGTAAGGAAGACTTGTGTAGGTTACTTAAAAACGGAAAGAAAGATTAAGTCACTTAATTCCTTGAATAAGGAACTGATAAGGCAGCGAGATGAATTGATAAGGATAAAACATGAGGTGATCTAGAGATCTCACGTCTGAAAGAAGAGTTAGTTACTGCGAAGATAGAAGAATTCCATGTGACTGTGAGAAAATGGAAAAGAAAAACAATGACTTATCGAGAGATATCGTAGAACTCAGGAATTCCTTAGATAGAGAAAAACAGAAAGTTGTAGACTCCTTGAGGTAAGCAGAACCTAGATATGCTGTTAAGACTCTAGGAACATTGGTAGGTCAGGGATATGTTATTCCACTGAAGGAAAGCAGCTAAAACATTCTGTGCCTAAACTTAAATGTTTCTGTTGTGGTAGAAATGGTCACGATGCATACAACTGTCCTTTAAAGAAAGTTGATAAAACTAAGTATGTTTGGAGACCTAAGAAGTCACCTGTGAATACCGCTGTTGTATCTGATTCTAGCAGGAGATCACCATCTATGCAGAATGATATCTCGTATGTTAACAGAAGTATTTCCCAGCTAACATGTTGGGACCAACAGAAATTGGGTACCTCAGAAGAGTACTTCTTTCTACAGGTACGAGGAAGAATTCCAGTAAGAAAAGCAGATGGTATCTCTACAGTGGGTGCTCCCGCCACATGACAGGTGATATAGGTAATTTTGTGTCGTTGTGAGGCAGTTCATGGAGGATACGTTTCGTATGCTAACGACGCAAAAGCCAAAATCGTGGGAGTCGGTACTGTTGGTAACAATTAAATATCACTATAGATAATGTACGGTTTGTTAGGAACTTAGAACATAATTTAATTAGCATTAGCCAACTATGTGATGATGGACATACCGTAGCTTTCGCCAAAGACAAGTGCCTTGTCAAAAAGGGTGATGAGATTGTGTTTAGTGCGGCTAGACATGGTAACATTTACTGCATCACTCTTGATGATATTGCTAACCAAAATGTCAAGTGTCTAGCAGTTACGCAGGATATCACATGGTTATGGCATAGACGTCTGGGACATGCTAACATGGAACTTATGTCTCACATATCATGCAATGAATTAGTGAGAGGTATTCCAGATATGAAAGCCACCAAGGACAGAATCTGTAAAGCGTGCCAAATGGGAAAACAGACCAAGACGTCCTTTAACCGAAGAATGTGATATCTACGTCCAGACCACTGGAACTGCTGCATCTTGACTTTTTGGTCCGGTACAGGTTATGTCATTGAAAGGTAAACGATATGCCTTTGTTATTGTAGACGACTATACTAGGTACACATGGGTCTTATTTCTTGCACACAAAGTGAGGCTTTAGATAATCTTGCGCCACTGATTAAGAAGCTAGAAATGAGAAAGAGATGAAGGTCCGTAAGATTAGGAGTGATAACGGTCTAGAATTTGATAGTAAATCCTTTGCATCTTTTTGTGACGAAAATGGTTTATAGTCGCCCCTATTACGCCTCAACAAAACGGAGTGGTCGAGAGGAAGAATAGAGTATTACAAGAAATGGCTAGGACTATGTTGAGCGAATATAATACTCCAAACATTTTTGGGCCGAAGCTGTTAGTACGGCATGTTATGTCTCGAATAGGGTTTTCCTTAGACTGATTATTAAGAGAACTCCCTATGAACTTTGGAATGATAAAAACCCTAACATAGGATATTTCCATGTATTTGGTTGCAAATTTTTCATTTTGAATGATAGGGATAAAAGAGGAAAATTCGATTGCAAGGTAGATGAAGGGATATTCCTAGGTTACAGCCTTCATTCCAAAGCTTTTTGAGTGTTTAATAATAGGAAAAAGACTGTTCAAGAATCTGTGCATGTTACGTTTGATGAATTTCCTGACGCAGATGCTACTGAGGAAGGTCTAATTGTGTATCCTGCAGATATACAGGTTACTGACAAAGAAGTGAACGCAATTCCATTGGAACGAGATGATATCAGAGGAACCTGAAGCTTCAGACGAACAAAGGCAGAAAGTTCAAACATGCCTCCAACCATCTCACTAAGCAAGTCATATGGGAATATCACTTCATGGATCAAAACGAGAGCAACTGCACGAAACGATATTGGTGAGGAATCACATGACGTGTTGTTATCAACCATGGAACCTAAGACAGTGAATGAAGCGCTTGATGATGAATCGTGGGTGATTGCCATGGAAGAAGAGCTGGCACAATTGAAAAGAGCCAAGTGTGGACTCTTGTGGAAAGACCTAACGACAAGTCCATAATAGGCACGAAGTGGGTGTTTCGCAACAAACTGGACGAAAACGGTAATGGGACACGAAATAAGGCTAGGTTAGTTGCCAAAGGTTATTCCCAAGAAGAAGGTATAGATTTTCAAGAAACCTTTGCACCCGTAGCTAGGCTTGAGTCAATACGTATTTTACTTGCATATGCATCTTTTAAAAGATTAAGCTTTTTTCAAATGGACGTGAAAAGTGCATTTTTAATGGTTTATAATGAGGAAGTCTTTGTTGAGCAACCTCCCGGTTTTGAAAAAGAAGAATTTTCAAATCACGTCTTCAAGTTAAACAAAGCGTTATATGATTTAAAACAGGCCCGAGGGCATGGTATGAAAGATTGAGTAGGTTTTTACTAGACATGGGCTTTAGAACAGGAAAAATAGATAATACTCTGTTCTAAAGTGCGAAGGGAATCACATATTACTTGTGCAGATATACGTTGATGATATCATATTTGGTAGCACTGACATCACTCTTTGCGAGAATTTTTCCAAGCCTATGCAACAGGAATTTGAGATGAGCCTAATGGGAGAACTCACGTACTTCCTTGGATTGCAAATCAAGCAATTGGATACGAGAACATTCATATCTCAAACGAAGTACACGAAGGAACTACTTGAAAAATTCGGAATGGATGACTCCAAGGTACTTCCCACTCCTATGCACCAGACCGCTAAAATTGATATGATGAACAAGGTACGCCTTTTGACCAAACTAAGTATAGAGGTATGATCGGAAGTTTGCTATACCTTACGGCAAGCAGACCCGATATTATGTTTGCTACTGGTATATGTTCTAGATATCAATCGAGTCCTAGGGAATCTCACTTGACAGCAGTCAAGCGAATACTTAGATATTTGAAGGGAACAATCAATCATGGTATGTGGTATCCAAATTCCAAGGAATTCCATTAATGCGATACTCGGATGCGGATTACGCCGGTTCTAGGGAAGACAGGAAAAGCTCTAGTGGTACTTGTCAAATACTAGGAAATTCCCTCGTAACTTGGTCCAGTCGGAAACAAAATGCCGTGGCCCTATCCACAACCGAAGCAGAATATATGGCCTTAGGAAGTTGTTCTCAGCAAATCCTTGGATGAAACAGTCCTTGAGTGATTACGGTTTAAGGTACGACCAAATTCCTATTTTTTGTGATAGTACTAGTGTCATTAGTATCACTAAGAATCCCGTACACCACTCTCGAACTAAGCATATAGATGTAACATCATTTTATTGAGATCATGTTCAGAACGGGAATATCAGCGTGAACTTCGTAGGAACTAATGATAGTTGGCTGATATCTTCACGAAACCCCTTATTGAGAGTAGATTCCTTGATATCCGTACCGATTAGGAATTATGGAACTCAAATAGGAAAGGTGACTAGATATGTTAGCCTTTAGTATTTCCTTGATCTTATCCTTTAGAATCTCCCGATTTTATTCATTGATTCTATTAATAAGTTTTCTTTATTCTATCTTCCTTATCTATTCAGATCCTTTTCATTCAGGGGAGATTATTTTTAGACCTTCTTCGATACTTATGTCAAAATCTATTTTCAGCCAAAAATTCCTTATTATTTTTGAACTCTGATCTTAGTCCTTAACATTCCTTAATCTCCGGGAGATATCCTCTGATCTTCATTTAATTCCTTCTAATAGGCAGTTTCCTATCCAGCCATGATCTTTGAAATTCAAATTTTGAATCTTTCCTTATCTGCCTCACGTCTGATCGATATCACATCTCTCCAAATCCTTTCATTCTTATCCAACAAGTTTTCGGTCCTTCTATCCATCCAATCTCTTCTTTATTAAATTTATTCAACCCCAAGTCTTTCACTTCATTATTTCGCTCCTCAATCCTTCGATCTCAATCGTGACGAAAACCAAAGGCGATGGATCTGTCTCTGACAAGAAGCAAAAGGCTGCTCTGATCAAATCCAATCTCTCCGAAAGCCACTCGTTCGAAATCAGGAAGAAAAATGATCTAGAGAGCGACGACGAGCATGGAACCATAGCTGATTTGAAACGGAGTATCAAAGGCATCAAGGATGATAGCATGAAGAAGTTCGATGAGATCTCACAGCACTTTAAAAGGGTTAAAAAGTTTATGAAGGAGATCTCCACGGCTCTGGATATCATTGAACCTCATCTGCCTCATCTGATAGTGATTCCAGCCCTTAGAACTTCGATCCCAGTGATCTCCTAGCTCTAGTATGCCTAGTTCCCGTCTGCGCTTAGTACTAAGTTGTTTTGCTGGTTTTTGGGTTAGTAGGTTGTGGTAAGTTGCACGTTTTTGGTAAGTTTGTGGTGTTTTGGGTCCCTCCTTTTTGATGCTGAAGGGGGAGAATTTTGGGCAATTAATGCCGTGTTTTGGGTGTTTTGGTTTGGTTCGGGTCGTTCATTTTTTTGCTCTTAGATATCTTGGAATGCAATTAATACTATCGGCTTGCTTTTATATGCTTATGTCTTAATCCCTCTGTGCTTGAGTTTGTGATTTGTTAAGGATTAAGGATTTCCGCACATAGGCAGGGGGAGCAAACTGATATGGTGTGATAATTTGCGACATTCCATGGTAACTTGTGACATTCCATATGATATGATCTGAAAATTTGTGACATTCCATGGTGACTTGTGGCATTTCGTATGATATGACCTGGTAATTGCTATATGTTTTTGCTGCTGTGCTTACATGGGAATACTAGCAATTAGACAGGGGGAGCATGCTTCGAAATCTGATAAAATTATTTGCTCTGATCATATGTCACATGCTGTGATACTTAAACATGCTACGTGCGTCAATGGCTTCATATCGAGTGTACTCATATGCTTAAGATAGGCATTAATTACTTGTCATCATCAAAAAGGGGAGATTGTAGACCTTTTTGGTCCAAATGATTATGAGAGTTTTTGATTATTCCAAGTAATTATGTAAATTTTGGGGTACAAATTAGAAAACTCGATATGCATGTTGTGTGATGTTTAAGTATGTGAAAATGTTCGATTAAGCGCTTAAATGTGATTAAACTGTTAAAGAAAATCGAATTTGTGTGATCTTGTGCTTAACTGGAATATGTATGTGATCACCTGGTTATGAACGTTTTCGTATGATGGAATCGCATTGCGTGCTATATATGGAAAATATATTATGCTGAGTGATATGTGAACTGTCTGCGAGAATAAGTTATTTTTGGAAAGAATATCACTGTGATCATCCGGATATGAATGATTATGCTATATATGGAAAAGATATTCTGATTGAATGCTTACATGTGATTGATTTATTTTAGGCAAGAATATCGATGTGATCACCCGGATATAAATGAATATGCTATATATGGAAAAGATATTCCGTTTTAAGTGCTTTCATGTGATTGATTTAATTTAGGAAAGAATATCATGATATATTCGTTTGAGTGCTATCTTAATTGACTCTTAAATCAGTGAATCAATGATCTAGCTTTCCTTATGCGACTTAGGATTTATATTTTGGAAAGTGATTAATTGATTGGCTTATATGTGGTAAGATGTTGATTGAGTTTATTTATGGAATGCGCTGAAATCGGATGAGATCACCATACATGGAAAGTATGACTTGCATTATACTCAGTAGATCAAATCTTTCTCTGTTCGAATTGGCTATCATATTTTGGGAAAGACATCAGTTGATTGAGCTTACCATTGATAATATGCTAAGTGGAATTATATATAGAATATGCTGACAGACGGATGAGATTACAGTGGAATGAAAGTTAATCTGTGGTATTTATGGTAAGTGATCATGCATGAACTTTGAGCTTGATTGGTTTATTCTTGGCATGATTCTTTGAGTTAATGCACGTGATTATTGAGCTTTATCTTGCATATTATGTGCTTAACTTTCCTTGTGAAGTGTAGAAGCTATTCGTGGGTCTATATAGAAGATTAACACTTCACTTTGAAGGGTACACAACGACACACAAGCTGTCGAATTCCTTAGAGTGATTGAGCGTTAATTTGCGATTCATTCGTAGTTTGTGGTTGAGCTTAATTTGCGAATCTGTACCCTTTGAGTGATCTTTAGTATCACCTACCCTAAAACCCTTGTCTTCGGACGTGTTGTGTCTGCGGGCACGTTGAACGCACAAAGGAGCGCGGTTGGAGTCTTTCGCACGTGGAGGGACGAATTTGGTGGATTCGGTGGCCCTTCGGTAGCAAGCTGTATCCTGTCGGGGAACAGGTTTCCTGGGTTAACGACGTGGATCGAAACTTGGCGTGCGACAGCCTAGGTGGAGGTCTAGTTTCAAAGCGCTTCGGTTGTGTAAAGGTCAATCATTTTGTCACCATAACCGGTAATACCTAGTGATTGATTGGAACTCTTGGGGAAATAACACCCCAAGGACAGGATTAAACCCCAGTTGAGGATATAACCTGTATAAAAATCTCGTCTCACTCTACCTTCTGCTATTACTTTACTGTGAGACAAACCCGGAACACGCGCTAATATCTAGGTGATAACGTAGCAACCATTTCTGAAACTAACGTGATATTTGAAACAGGGTTAGAGAGATAACATCGATACTCATACTGATTTCAGGGGAATAACACACTCTGAAATATCTTCTTAAAGAGAATTATTTTTCAAAGAAGAACAAGCCATTTTTGTATAGCCCAATTCACCCCCCTCCCCCTCTTAGGCATATTTTACACTTCATGAAGGAAGAGCTCGAAGCACACGGACTTCCCGCCGATGGTACCCGAAACGTTCTCTATCAGCGTGTTCAAAAAGCAAGGAGAATAAACCGCTCGAGAGGTCGACCTCTCTAGGTCGTGTAAGATAACTAAAAAAAGGAGAAAATGATGATATTGAAATTCATTACCGAATCCATCTTCCATGTTGGTGATGCTGATGCCTGTAATTAATTAAACTCTCATTGAATAAGATCACATATTATCACATATTAAAATAATTAGTAAAAATATAAAATAAAATGCAAAACAGCCATTACTATTACAAATCAAGGAAATGAAAAACCGTGTCACGCCACGGTATATCGAGGTCCCTTGTCCAAACGGCTCAGCAGATTTCCTAGCACGTGTTAAAAAAAATATTATAATATTTTCTTAATGTTACGGTGATGTTAGGTTAACCACAGCATATCATGCTTTGAAGTGTGTTAGGTTAACCAAAGCATATCATGCTTTGAAGTGTTTTAGGTTAACCAAAGTATGGCTTATATGGTTGGAACGTTTGTCATATATTATCTATATAAACGATGTATCAACTATGAATGTAATGCATGGTAAGGATTATGTTATGATATGAATGAAAAAAAAATGATGTCTTTAAGGTCTATGTAAGTCTTTATGTGGTTCCATTTTCTATTAAAACTCACATACAAGTGTCAATCGTTCCTCTCTATTTTCTTTCCAACTTCAACCCCTCTAAATTCCAACATGGTATCAGAGCTATATTCTCGAGGGACTTGTGAGTAAAAAAAAAATAAATTACACCGTAGAAGAAAGCGACGAAGATGGCGAGCAACTCTCTAAGCCGGGGCCTCCGGTTTTCAACCGCGAAACCTATCACATATGGCGCGATCAAGATGAAGGATGGAGACTCGGTTAAAGAGTATCCTCCAAACTATCGTTAACAAAATAAGGTTGACAGGAGAAGAGTTCAACGATGCAAAGGTGGTGGAAAAGATGATGATAAGCCTACCTTCAAAATTTGAGGCTAAAACTTCGGCTGTTGAAGAATCATGTGACCTCAGACTTTATCCATTGCAGAGCTCATTAGCAAGCTTCAAACTCAAGAGCAACGAGCAAACATGAGAGAAAAAGATGCCACCGAAGGAGCTTTTCCGGCATTTAAAGTGAAGATCAAAGGAAAACAACTAGTAAAAGAAGGCACAAGCCAAGATGAAGGCAAGGATGATGAAGATCAAGGTGTTCAAATTACAAATACAAAGCAAAGCCGGCCGGATCGTGCAAAATATGCTTTCGAAACAACCACGTCGAAAGCGATTGTTGGTACAAGGAAAAAGGCGCAATCCGGTGCAACTATTGTAAGAAAATGGGGCATCTTGAAAGGAATTGTCGGCTTAAAGAACAAGGCAACGTTCAACTACAACAAGCCAACGTCTCCGATGGTCAAGAAGAGGCTAAAGAATGGCTCTTTATGGCGATCCCTGAAGAGAAAAGTGAGCAAACATGGCTCATTGATAGTGGTTGTACAAGACACATGTGCAAAGATGAGAAAATATCTGTAAACTTGGACAAATCCATCAAAACGAAGGTTCGACTAGGAAATGGCAAGATTCGAGCCGAAGGGAAGGGATCGATACTGGTCAAAACAAAACGAGGTACAAAGTATATTCCCGAAGTCTTTTTGTTCCTCGTTAACTCAAAATCTTTTGAGTGTCTCAAGAATGATAGAAAGAGGACAATCTTTTATTCAAAGACAATGCATGTGTTGTCTATGATCCGAATGATGTGATGTTGGCTAAGGTGGCTATGACGGGAAGAAGCTTTCCCTTAAATTAAAATGAGATATGTGAAGTGTTAACTATGTTTCACATGATAAAGACGACTCATCTCTTGACTCGTCTATACCGTATGAAAAATGTATATATGCTATGATGGAAACTTCCTCGCTAAAAAAACGTAACGACACATGATGAATGGGAACATGCGATGAAGGAGGAGATGGTGATGGACAAAAATTTTCAGATTCAACATTTGGCTCTCAACTCCTTAAAGAAGTCTAAAATGAGAAGGAGCATGCCGGAGCCAAAGCTTGTCGTTCACGTTTGAAGCCGCTTCAAATGTAGAAACCGTCGAAATCAAGTTCCATGCTATTCGACGAGCTAAAGAGGATGATCAGGTAAAATTTGATCAATGTTGTTCCCATGATCAATATACCGATATGATGATGAAACCATTGCGCAAAAGATGACTCAAATGTCTAAGTGTCGTTTGAGCGTCATTAAGAAAATATTAAGGAGGAGTGTTAAAAATAATAATATAATATTTTCTTAATGTTATGGTGATGTTAGGTTAACCAAACATATTATGCTTTGAAGTGTGTTAGGTTAACCAAAGCATATCATGCTTTGAAGTGTTTTAGGTTAACCAGGGGCGGATCCAGAAAATTTTTATCGGGGGGGCCGTAATATAAAATTGGTGTTCGTAACGAGGTTAACATAGAAATATATATTCATTCAACGTTTTTCTCCAAAGAAAATGTTTATCTTCGAAATAGATTTTTACATTGAAGAATATAAAATATACAAAAGTAAAAATATTAATATTTCTAAGCATGATATAGAGAAAATAAAGGAAGAACTCTAAATAGATAACCAAAAGTATTAGAAAAAGTCAAAATTAATTTAATTACATATTAAATAAGTACTTAAACTAAAGTTTTTACTATAATCATACTTACTTTGATGATATATTAGTAAAGGGGCTAAATTTACCGAAGATTATATGCGTAAAATAATTATAGTTATTAAATATTAATTAAAGAATTATAATTGTTATAGACTTAAGAATAGAATATAAAAAAGATTAAGTATTAGTTATTTTTTATAAGCTTAAAATAATTGAAGCCATTAGACATTAGAAAAATAAATAAAAAGTTGTTATAGACTTCAGAATAGAATATAAAACAAGAACAAATATTTGTTAAGTAATTATCTTTGAATTAGACTTTAAAACGAATATAAAAGTTAAAAGAATTAAAACTATTGAAATATAAATTATATAAAAATAAAGTAAAAAGTAAAATAATTAAATAGATTTTTTGATTCAATAATAAATATTAATTAAGAATTAAAATTGTCTGAATAATAAAATCGAACAGAAAAGTAAAAGTGAAAAAAAGGTAAAAAGAAGACAAGGTGAAAAGAATATCTAAAAATTAGTAGAAAGCTGACATAACTCAAAGTCGAACCCACGACGCGTAAGTAGGATAGCAGTGTCACCAACCACTGTGCCACACGCCGATATGAGACAAAAACTATCACGACCACTTATATCATTTATAAGTAATTATGCTATGTACATACACTACTAAAGTTTTCGAAAATTTTCGCGGGGGCCGTGGCCCCCCCCGGGCGACAATGTAGATCCGCCCCTGAGGTTAACCAAAGTATGGCTTACATGGTTGGAACTTTTGTCGTATGTTGTCTATATAAACGATGTATCAACTATGAATGTAATGCATGGTATGAATAATGTTATGATATGAATGAAAAAAATGATGTCTTTAAAGTCTATGTAAGTCTCTATGTGGTTCCATTTTCTATTCAAACTCATATACAAGTATCAATCGTTCCTCTCTATTTTCTTTCCTACTTCAACCTCTCTAAATTCCAAAAGCACGCACAGATTCTACTATAGCGCCGCTACCAACGCTTTGACTACTACTATGATCAACTGCGTCACTAATCATAACATCCTTATTATTCCCACACTGCTTTGACTTGCTTGTACCTGATCTACAGCTCTCCATTGCATGGACGACACTGTTAGATACAGTGTTGTTCACAGAAGGAGACAACTTCCGAGCCTCATTACTCAATGCCTTGCTCTGAGGACCATTACTTAGCCAGTTTTTTCATCATCGAGAGGCCAAGAACATTGTTTGCATTATTATGCTGTTAAGCCCATCCATGGCAGCGGAATAATTGTCTCCATTGATATTGCTGCTGAGAATAATTTCTTGATAATCTGTCGCCCTTTTGTCGTTCTCTTGGTGACTATGTATGTGGGGCGAGATGTAAATGTACTGGTCTGACTATTCAAAGTAGATCAAAAAGGTAGATGCTCTTTACGACAAATGGTGGATGGAAAGAGTGATGTCAGATTACCCGAAGAATGAATGTATATATACAGTCAAATTGCTTAGCATCGATAAAATCCTGGATTTGGAGAACTCTATAGTGCGGGTTCATTAAGATTTGATGTTTATAATAGAGACGGCGGATTTCATCTTAGTTTTTTCTACCTATATTTCTAACAACTCCCCACCTCTAGATGTAATAATCAACAAAAATTGTCCGATTTGTAACGAATATGTGAAAGACTAGTCAAATTTGGAACAATACACTATTTAATACTTAATATTTGGCAAATATGGCTTCGTGAATAGAATTACCAAGTTTAAAATCAATAATTTAGTCCCTTTTTAAGAATTATATTATATATATGGTATTTTATTTTATAACTGAAAACGAAAATATAGGTTTCCAAATATCGAATCCACAAAGCATATACTAAATATATTTATGTATATGCCGACTTAAGAATAATTCAATATTTTCATGGGATCGATCACAATCATTCATAACAAGCGCCTCACACTGCCGACGAAATCCTAAAAATAATGTCCTTTCCTTACTTCCTTCTTTCCTTCCTCACATCATCATCATGAGCAGCAGCGACGGAACCAAAAGTTGTAACTTGGGTCGTCATAAATGTTAAACAAAATAATACTAAATATCGAGTCCGTGTAAAATTGTGAAGATATCTTATATTGGTTTTACATAACATGTTTATTACATATCTGAAAATAAATTGCATATTGATATTAATGGTGGAACAATAAATTATAGCTTGGAGATCAACGTATACACTAATCATAAGAAATGTTTAGTTCTTCGTATAATCAGTAAAGGTTTTTACACATTTTAGCGTGTTTATTACATGTTGTTTTGACAAATGATACATTGTAACCCAGGAATCAAAGAATAAAAAAAATAATAAGAAACGTCAAGTCTGTGGCAAAATCTTCAAAATGTCTTATATACGATTTGCATAAAAAAAAATTATTTGCAGTAAAATCACGGTTAGGTAAAGTAAAGTAGAGAGCTATAAGTATCAATAAATTAATTTGTTAAATTATTTAAGTAATTTATATTAGAATTAATTTATTAATAAAATTTAATTCATTTCCGTAATTTAAAGTTGATTACGAATAGTTGAAATTTTGAATAGTAATGTATTATGGTAATTTAATTGGAATTGGTCAATGTACGGTTAATTTACGAAAACAAAAATTAGTGAGCCACGATCATAGAATCTTTTCCCTCCTTCCCTTGAGTTAAAGCCGTCAAATTGTCTCAGTTTATATTTATCTAAAACCCACGATGTAGAAACCAACATCATCAGTTTATCTTTATACTGCTTGCTCACAATACTTCTAATTACGTTGCTTCTCTTCCGTGGTGGAATTCTTTCTTTTCCCCCTTTGCCGAAACAGCTACGATTGTCAGTATGAAATCGATGGGCGCACAAACGGGTAGGGTGGTTGACGCTGTAAGAAGAGATGGGTCGAACCTTCCTTTGTCTTTTTCTTTAAAATTATGTATTTGGTTATGAATATTTTGTTGAACATACTGATACGGACTAAAATATGTGGGCTGAAAAAGGAAAAGGTAGGAAGAAGTCCATCAGTCCCACACGGGAAAAGGGTCACCATAAAGGAGAAAAGTGACGTGACTGATGAAAGCTATGATTGACATTACACGTCCCAGAAGGCTTTGTCGCACATTGTCCTAGAAGGTCTCATCATTAAGGATCCTAAGGCCATTGAATGCTCCTATAAAAGGAGGATCTCGTCATCTTCACAAGGGACTATCATTTCTCATACTTCTTCACATACGTAAAACTTCTTAGCTGTAGTGTTATTCATTTTTTACATGTTCTTGTGAGAGAAGAGAGAAAGTGGGTGTTATGAGTGTGTAAAATCCAAAGGTGATAAGAAAACGTTGAATGCACCCCGTGGACGTAGGATTCTAAAGAATCCGAACCACGTAATCTCCTCTCCCTCTCTATCTCTCTCTCTCTCTCTCTCTCTCTCTTTACGTCTTTATTACGCCTCATTTACATCATATCACTGGCACAACTCGGCCCGCACCACTCGAGGACCTCCGCAGACCTCAAAATATCTATATCCCCTGCTTTCTGTTACGTCCTTTCACGTCCCCAATACATCCCAAATACGTCCCCCAGCGTCCCAAACACATCCCCCAACGTCCCAAATAAGGTCCCCAGCGTCCTTTACACGTCCCCGTCACATCCCTCATTAAAATAGCACCTTATGCGCACCCTTAACAGTGTAATACGTAGATTTACCGCTATATAAATTTACCCATACACATAAATCTCTTTGATTGGGAGAGCCCCATATCAAATGGCGTCGTCTGTGGGAATTTCCGAGTTGAAGGCGTGAGTAATATGTAGTGCGAAGCTGTGCTTAACGTTTTCTTTTTCTCTTTTCTTCTCCTTTTTTCTGCTGGGACGACACAAAAATGCAAAAAACTGGGGGAAGAAGACTCTCTCTGCCGAAGAGTTTGGACTTATAACCCGCAGGAGCTGTCGAAGCACAACTGAAGCTCGTGAGACGAAGCGCATTAAACACCACCTTGACCCAGAGGAGGAAAGGATGAAGACCCGAAGATCCCTTCGGGACCTAACAGCCCAGTTCCGTGCTGGCAACAAGACCCGAAGCTCCCCCTTCGAGACTCAAAAGCCACGCTCCTAGCTGGCAACAAGACCCGAAGCTCCCCAGATCCCCGCTGGCGAGAAGACCCGAAGCTCCCCAGCTCCCCGCTGGCGAGAAGACCCGAAGCTCCGCGCTCAGGACCTCCCAGCTCCGCACGGCCATACAAAGGTCCGTGGACCTAGAAGTCAGCTCCACGCCGATACTCGAAGACCAGTGGGAGATAAAAGCCCATTTCCATGAGGGAACATGAAGATCCATAGAAGACATCCTGCGTTGATAAGGCTCTTCGTCGGGACTACAGGACCCTCTAAACTTCATTCTCTATTATATATTATGGTTATCAAATAAACACCACGCTAACCATGATTATCTTTTGAAGGATGGAGAAGGACCCCACATGGTAGGACGTGTGAAGGGGATTGTTGATGAGGGCCTCGAACAAGGCTGAAGATACCTCCTCCAGACATGGGCAAGACCCACCCAAAAGCAGTCAAAATCAGAAAATGACCACGGGGGGAAGGAGGACCTCCGAAAATGGCCAAATGTGTTGAGGAATGGCCAGGACCTGAAACATAGGCCCGAGATAATAAAGAGAAGCAAGACGGTGCAAATAAGTCATAAGGGGATCTCAGACACCTAGGTGGACCTCCACGAGCCCCGCTAATGAGCCACCCGAAAAAGCGAAGGGAGCTGGGAGCTCCAGAAAAAGAAAAAGAGCTGAGCAAAAGATAAGACACTAGTGCCGAAAAGGAGAGGAAACTTCAAGACCAACTCACGGACCTCAAGCAACGGAAAAACGAGTTGTCACGCAAAGAATGAGGGAGCCTTGGGGATCTCTTTCGAGAGACCCGCAAAGGTTCATGGCACTACACAATAATCCAGAAGAGATTCTGAACTTAGCATAGAAACATCCGGCGAAAGGCTCGTCCAGGCGGTTACCTTAAAGGAGCCTGTCCGAGGTTCGTTCTAGATCCTAGAGCAAAATTCGTAGCTCCCCAAATGAGGGAAGACCATCTCCATCACCTCCCAACAAAGAAGCTCCACCACCACTCGGGCCCTATGCTCATTATAGTGGGAGGTCCTGGTGGAGAAGATTCTGAGCGAGCTAGGAAGACACGCGCTAGAGTGATTAAAGTAAAGCCTCGGCTCCACATTGGCAAGAAGAGCCGGAGCTCTGCCTTCAGGACCTAATAAGCCAGCCTGGCGCTGGCAAGAAGACCCGAAGCTCCCCCTTCGGGACCTAAAAAGTCCAGCTCCGCCCTGGTAGAAGACCTAAAGTTTCAGCTCCGCGTTGGCAGATGGCTTGAGAAGCCCAGCTCCATGAAGACCCGAGCTCCTATATTTGGGATCTAAGAATCAAGCTCCACGTTGATCCGTAAAGCTCCACCCCTTTGTGGAGAACCACTGGGAGTTACGAAGACCAAATCCGTGCTGAAAATAAAGATAAGATCTATGTATTTGAGATCTCCATGCTGAGCTCCTCACTAGCATGTGAAGTCCGTCATGACAATCTCCAAACCAACTGAAGCCAAGTTCCTTGATGACACGCAAGGGTCTTGGGGACCTAGAAGACAGCTCCACACTGACATCCAAAGGTTCGTGGGAGATTCAAGCCAAGCTCCACGCTGGCACGTGAAGGTCTGTGGGACCTAAAAAATAGCTCCGCGCCGATGCTTGAAGATCTGAGGGGGTTAAAAACGCAGCTCCGTGCTGGCGCATAAAGATACACAAGATACATCCCAGGATGAGAAGGCTTTTTAGGGCCCTCTAGATCTCATTCTCTATTACTATTTTATCGTGATAAATATATGCACCACCCTAACAAGTATTGTTGTTTGAAGGATGCAATCCAGAGGCTTATCCAAATGGGACATCTGAGAAAGGTGTTAACTGCGGTAGCAAACATGATTTGAAGGTAATCGACAAGGAGCCCCGGGGACCTATGCCTTATAAGAGCAGACAACCCTCACTCCCTCCAGACAAAGGTGCGACAGCTCCGCCATCATTTAAAAGCCGAGACATGGTTTCCAAAACGGACCATTGAAGGCACGAGATCTCAAGAACTATGAATTATTCGAAGACCCGACCTAATGTTTCGGGACCTCAGCCCAACTCCGCGCTGGTGTATGAAGATCCGCGGAAGATGAAAGTGAGCTCCGAGGGCTCGATTTCTCCGTTTGAAGTCTATAAGCCCAGGTCTTTGCTGGCATGAGAAGACTTAATCATCCAATGGGGATCTTCAGAGACCAATTTCGCTTGTCGGGACCTATGACCCTAGCTCCCCACTGGCATAAGATAACCACCAAAGGGGATTTACAAAGACCAGCTCCGCTGGAAACATAAATACGAGCTATGAGGCCGAGATCTCCAAGTCCCGCGTTGTTTTATATGAAGGTTCGCCTTACGGGACCTCCAAACCAGCTCCGTCCGCGCACAAGAAGGCCCAGTCTCCATGCTGGTATGGAGGGCCTGCGATGCTCACACAAAAGAGGATGAGGACCTTCGCGCATATGTTGGCAGACCCAACATTGCGGCCCTGGAAGCATCCACCGCCATTTCCCCCACAAAGTACGACAGGCAATGGTCTCCACAACGAGGATTTCATCGTGTCACCATTTAGAAAAGCCCGTTGGGACCTCCATAAAGCTATTATGCCAGGAGAACGACCACCTTACTCGAACGAAAAAAAAATCACCAAGGCTCGAGGAGAGAAGCAAGCCACCACAACTAAACAGGAAAGAGCAAGCAAGAAATATGACCACAGAAAACCACTACCGCCTTAATCTCACAACGAGGAGCTATCAGTGTCCCGGGGAACCTCATGCCGATATGCCACAACATGGAGGAGATCCTGTCTAGCCAGGAAACATCTCGTGACGAAAAGGCTCTCAGACGGATCTAGGGCCCTTTAAATTGCATACTCATTTATATATCAATACCTTAATAAGTGCATGCATCATACTAACAATTGCTATCATCTGAAGGGTTAAAAGCAAAGGGCCCATCCTAGCAGGACATCCGAGGAAGTTCGTTGGCCATGGTTTCGGAGGATCTGGAGGTTGCCGAAAAGGAGTCTGGAGGATCTGTGCCGACTAGAGGCAGACAACCTCCGCCTCCTCTCAAAAAGGGCCAACTCCATTTGTGGGTCACACCCCTATCGCCTTAGGAGCTCCGGGTAAAAGGGGATTCCATTTCCAACAGAGCCTAAAATCGTATGCCCGATGATTTGAAGATCCGAATCTTCGGAGGTCCAGTAAGTTTGTTGGCCGCAGCTCTCCAAATTTCGCCGGAAAAAAGAAGTAGGGGGATATGTGCCATATAAAGGCAGACAACCCTGCACTTCTTTCAAAAAAGGGAGAGGACACATCGGGAAGATTTCGGGAGACCAAGAGAAGCTCCCGACGATGTCATGCCCACGAAGTAAAATCGATATCAAAAGAAGATGAGGCCACCATGCAAGGAAGCGGATGGGACGAGAGGATTAAAGGAGAGGGGTCTGCCAACTTACAATAAGAGCTAGATAAAGAGCTTGTAGGACATCTCCAGAAAAATGCGGACCTATTCGCATTTTCTCCAAAATAAGTGATGTCCCAACGGCCATATGTGGGATCAAAAGGAAACTGTATTCCGAGGAAATAGGAAGTAAGGGGATAATAGAAGATGAAGGACCTTCCAACTTACAACAAGAACTAAATAAGGAAGCTGGTGGGATGGCTGCAATTGAAAATGCGGACTTATTCACATTTTCTCCAAAGCTTATGGGTTCGTCCGGATATTGATCCTACCAGGAAGTCGACCCATTAAACAGACACTCCTGCCGTGCGGAACTGAAGAAGCGCAGATCCTAAAAGAAGAACGGACCTCCACGAGCCCATCTATTTCATAAGCAGGGTGTTACTAGAACCCCAAATCAGAAGCTCCGAAATCAAGAAGGCCACGCTCGCATAAGGGGCAGATGATGAAAAGGATTGTCAAGTTAGGGGAGTGCGACGTAAAATTCAGACAACGAATGGCCGTCAAAAAGCACAGACCCTCTTCGACTTGTGCTTGAAACCACAAAAGGACCACAGAAGCAGCGATGTGAGGTGCACACATATGGATCTACGACTTCCCATAGATCTGGAGCAGAGGTCCTTATCATTAGCCCGATAGAAGAGGAGCTCCGTTTCATCACTACCTTCAAATTTCCCGGCCTCCAAGAATGATTCTGAATACGAAGCCTTAATTTGCGGAAGATTGCAAAGAAAATGGGAGCATGGGATGTCGTTTGATTCCTAGATTCACAGCGGTCCCGAGAAAGGAAAGCCACAAAGTTGATACTTGGCCAAAGTGCCGAGCTTGGGTTCGACCATCAGAGAGGATGGCATCACCAATTTTGCAGTAGAAAAGCTGGAGACAGGGAAATATGTGGGAAGCGTGGAAGGAGAGGACAATGGGAGGACCTCTGTCCAGTCCTGAAAGGCACGTGATTAACAGGCAAGAAGGGATGGACCTACCAGAAAGATGGACCTCGAATCCGCATGGAGGTTCTGGGAATATACATCCGCCTTGCCCACTAAACAATTGGGGTTTAATATGCTATACCGTACACCCCAAAGCAATGGTTAGCCACGGGAAAATCAGAGAAGTCATCGCTCCAAAGGGCGGTAGGAGTTTTGCCACCATCAGGGGACAAGATCTCCTACCCACGAAGGTCCTAATATTCAGAAAGTTTAAATTGATTGAAGGCCTGATCTGATTGTTCAGGACGTGTAAGCTAGCTCCACAAGACACATTAAGATCCTACCTCAAGGGATTTGTGAGCATTTCCGCACGGACACATAAAGAGCGGATTCATCTATTCGAAATCAATAAGCTTAGCTCCGCGCTGGCGTTCAAAAGACAAATCTACTTGTCTAGGACCTCTAAGTCCAGCCTCGTGTCGGTATTCATAAGATCCATTTTCCCTCATGATCTTCAGGCCTTGCCTGGCATGAATGACCTTTTGACATCAACGACCTTCGGGTCCGCGACGTGATCGATAACAAGGGTCGTACAAAGACATCAAAGACTGATAGTCTACGACGTGAGATGATGCCAAAAACCGACGGGTCAGCGGCGTACCCGACATCAAAGGCCACTGGTCTGCGACGTGAAAGATGCCCATGAGGGCGTACAAGATGCCACCGCTGACGGGTTGTGGTGTACAGGACATCAAAGGCCCTCAGTAAAGCCTGCGACGTGAATAGGTACCTAAAGCGAAGCTGGCGCTATAACCAGGGTAAACGATGAGGGGATCCCCGGGGTTATAATTTTGTAGACTTAAGTGTCTACCCAGATACTGAACTCGCTAAGGACAAAGAGAGCCTAGCGCAAAGCGACACCCAAGGACAATGACGACGGTCATTGCAACCAAGGGCGTGAATTCGTACTTGGCTTACGAATTGAATAAGCAAGCTGGCGCTATAACCATGCCATGATAATGACGTTCCCAGAAACATACATCAGGTCCCGCGAAAGAAAATATAATACAGGAGAAAGGGAACTCCGATGTAATATGCGACTATGGGGAGTTAAGCTCCCACACACTATTATGCCTTGAAAGAACAACATCACAAAGTATTTTTCACAGGCTATCATCATGATGAAAAAGAGGAGAGGTCTATATAAATAGGATGTCCCAGGGAGCTAGAAGCAACGTGCAGCAGGACCAGGGATCTCCTTCAAATTACAAGGCTCAAAGAGGAGCTCTGCCATCAGGTCCCTGTCAGGGGAGTTAAGCTCTCCTTAAAAATTGCAGGAAGCATAGTTTCTTGAGGAGCTGGGGTGATCGGATAGCAGCATGGGCCAGAACCTCTACATGCTCCCTCACGACGTCAAACCAGCCCAAAGACTATCAAGAGACCCTTTCTACCCTATCGACGCTAAGAATATTCTACTCTTCCCAACAGGGGAAATCCTCGAGAGCTTGATGATCTCAATCGAAGATGATAGCTCGTGAAGACAGGCCACAGCATTAGTACCCACTATGCCGAGTCGATATCCGCCCAAGTAGTAGAATTACATCAGAAACGCGAGGTACTTCAAAAAAAGGAGACCACTCGAAAAGACCTTCCACCGTTCTCCTGCCAAGTTATGAACTAACTCCACTCCGACTGTCGTATTAGAAGGCGTTATCTCATGTTTAAACTGAACCTTCACCTCCGGCTCTATTCTCCAGGTTGTGGAGCTATTTCAGTCCCGTTTCACCTCCTCCACTGAGCTCCTTAGCTCTTGTGCTTGTTGAATACTATGTTTTGCTCCTCCGCTCTTATGTCTCTTCGCCATCTCCTATTTTCAGCCGTCAAAACAGGCTCTTCAAGGAGGATGATTCAGTAGATAGGGAGCCCGATGGGCTATAGAGGAAGTGATAAACCAGTTGCTCCTCATTCTCCTAAGCCTGTGGGATGACCTTATTGATGTCCAGAGAGCACCAATCGACCCAACAAGCCTATTTATTTGCCAGCTGCTAAATGATCCATGGAGGAAGGGAGGTCCCCACCAACCGAGCATCTCACTCTTCCTTCTCCTTAACTCCGCAGCTTCTCTTCTCACTGTTCCGAGTGGGACGTGCTCCTGCCTTTCTTTGTTCCTAGGAGCTCCGCAGTTCCCTCTCGCACTGCTCCACTGACTCGACACGTCCCTCCTCCACCTTTTTGCAACTCTGATTTAATTCCCGAATTACCTACGCTTTGCCGCCAACATCCCGGCCTAAGCTTGTTCCAATTGGGTCCTCCAGATTCGATTAACTTGCTCCAACTCATGGATTGACGACTTTGCGAACGATATGGCAGCTACGCAGCCCACCACCTGGAAGAAGAAGCAAAACTTACGAAAAGAGCGCCAAAATGGACTAGAATTCAACGGAGGATGACATGCCAATTGCTCTTCGTTCGCCTCCACAGATCCCTAGGAGATGGCCCCCTGATCATCTGTGAGCACCCAATGACCTTTCAGGCACATCTTTCCATCGATGTCTTGGATGATCCACAGAAGCAGGGAACTCACCCGCTGAGATCCCTATAGGTCCCGGAAGAGACTCAACACTTCGCTTCCTGGGGAAAAATGATGGAATTTCTTTTTTGCCTTCCTTTCTGACATTTGGATGAAGTTGTTTTCCTTATAACACCAGAGGCAGAGGCTGCGATGGGCACTTCTTGAATACCGCTAACAGGAGAAGGAACTGCAAGAACACCCTCCATCCATACAGAAGAAGAAAATCTCCTCGCGGATGTCCCTAGCCACAGGACCTAAAAGAGCAAGGGAGCTACAGAGGGTGCGTTGAAGAATTTGGAAACTAGTTCCCCTCTTCGCATTGGAGCACACCATGAGGACGTCGTACTTGCGCCAGAAACCCAAGACACTGGCTGAACCTTTAACCACTCGCAAAGACGCGCCTCTTCAAGAAATGATTATCTTAGATCCCTGATAAGGGGGTAATGTCCGTCCTACTATTTCACTCTAATTCACTTTTGTCCCAAAAGACAAATTAGAGTAGGGAGTGGTTGATACGGACTAAAATATGTGGGCCGAAAAGGAAAGGTAGGAAGAAGCCCATCAGGCCCACACGGGAAAAGGGTCACCATAAAGGAGAAAAGTGACGTGACTGATGAAAGCTATGATTGACATTACACGTTGTCCCAGAAGGCCTTGTCACACATTGTCCTAGAAGGTCTCATCATTAAGGATCCTAAGGCCATTGAATGCTCCTATAAAAGGAGGATCTCGTCATCTTCACAAGGGACTATCATTTCTCATACTTCTTCACATACGTAAAACTTCTTAGTTGTAGTGTTATTCATTTTTTACATGTTTTTGTGAGAGAAGAGAGAAAGTGGGTGTTATGAGTTTGTAAAATCCAAAGGTGATGAAGAAAACGTTGAATGCGCCCCGTGGACGTAGGATTCTAAAGAATCCGAACCACGTAATCTCCTCTCTCTCTCTTTTTACGTCTTTATTACGCCTCATTTACATCATATCACTGGCACAACTCGGTCCGCACCACTCGAGGACCTCCGCAGACCTCAAAATATCTATATCCCCTGCTTTCTGTTACGTCCTTTCACGTCCCCAATACATCCCAAAACGTCCCCAGCGTCCCAAACACGTCCCCCAACGTCCCAAACAGGTCCCCAGCGTCCTTTACACGTCCCCGTCACATCCCTCATTAAAACAGCACCTTATGCGCACCCTTAACAGTGTAATACGTAGATCTACTGCTATATAAATTTACCCATACACATAAATCTTTTTGATTGGGAGAGCCCCATATCAATACTGAAGGAGAAAGAAGAGAACAGTACACCACAACCATAAGTAGCTGCTCCGACCCCATCATTCTCCCGAGTCCATGCACAGACACTTGGTAATAATGTAACAATTAGAAATTATTTGTATATATAATAATAAATTCGAGCAGTATGAATAATATTGGGGTGCTACTATTGGCACCCCATTTTGGGGGTGAGAAAAACCTTGAACTTGCATAGTTTGTTTTAATTCTTTTGCTTACCTTAAATTCAGCAACAATATTATGTATATATTTTCATTAACTCATTGTTTATTTTCATTAACACGTTAAACTTCAACAGAAATCATGTATTATATTATATTTTAATCTTTATTTTAAAAATAAAATGTAATTTTATTAATATCGATGTTTAAATTATTTTAATGAAATATTCATATAACATTAATATATATTTATGTTCCGTCATTTTTATACATTTTTTTGCATTATTAATAAACACAATCAATAACTATTGAAAAATGAATATGAAGTAATTTAGTCAAATAAAGTTACATATAAAAACTTTATATATGGTAAATAAGTGAGATAGTATAGTTTCGTTAACTTGAAATATAAATCTCATAATAAGGGGTTTATTTATTAAATGAAAGGATGATAATAGAATTATATGTATAAAATTCAGCAATAATTATAAGATAATTAATAGGGGGTCTAAATAGAATTCAAGGGGGTATGAATATAATATCTCATAATATTCATTTTCAAAATGGCTGTGATTTTTCTTTGTTTATTGCGTTGCGCTCAATTATGCACTGTATACGACCAAGTAATGATGAATTTACAGTTCCAATTTAAATTTGCACGTAAAGTTAATTCTGATTTTTAGTTGGCACACACATTGGGTGTGCAAGTAGGGAGGGCAATGGGGCGGGTCTAGACCCGGACCCGCCTAGACCCGCCCCTAATGAATCGGGTTTTTTTCTATTCGGCTAATGGGGCAGGTAACGGGTCCGAAAATCTCAACGCGGCCGGGTCCGGGGCGGGTTCCGGGTCTTGCTAAACCGGACCTCAGATCCGCCCCGTAAATTTATTTTTATTGTATATAGATAAAGTATTCGAATTATTAATATAACGTTTTGTAGCCTACTGGATAAGTCTGTAGTTAAGTTACTATATAGGTCATGAGATTGAATTCTAGTTTTGTTCTATTTTAAAAAATTCAAATATAAAAACAAAATAAAAAAGAAAACATAGTTTTTCGGGTCTGGCTGGTGAGACCCGGTTCGTTCGGGTCTGGCCCGGGGCGGGTCCCGAGTCCCCTTAAAAATAACCAGGATGGGCCCCGGGTCTGGCCAAACGCGACCCAGACCTGCCCCTTTGCCATCCCTATGTGCAAGGTTGCTATATAAATAGCCCAGAATAAGCCGAATATAATTTATCTTAGCCTAATAACAGTTTATTTGTTCCCGGTGTCTAAACTACTATCGGGCTGGAAAGCTAATCGCTGGATGTAATTAAAAACCAAACATTAAATAAGATATATTTTCTATATTATATGGGCTTACAAACGGCCTACGGGCTAGACCTTATATATCACCAAACAGAGCCAGCACCGTTTAGGTATCTGTCTCTTCTAATCTAATCTTCCCGGTTGAAATTGTCTGTCCCAAAATTCCTATCCCACTTCCTGTCCCACTTTGTTAAAATAACTTCTATGATTATCGAAAAATATATGATATGGATATCAAATTGATCATCATAAAACAAGGAATAAATTGGTTGTCTTCATCTATTTTTATCTTATAAATCACATGAAATAGTAATGATTTTGTGATTTGGTGGAATATAGAATTAAAGAAATTAATAAACAAAAAAGAAAATTTTTGAACCGCAGGATTTAAAATTGAACGGATCAGATCATTTGGGACATAGAGGGGGACAGTAATAGTGAGACAGATGATTTCATGCGCTAATCTTCCTCGTCCACACGAAACGAAATAGGAATCTTCTAAAAACAATATCAATGTCGACGGAAACAACTCTCCTCGTAGCGCCCGCCGCCGGAGGGTCGGTGGACTCCCCTCTGATTCCGTCGGTGATGAGCAGCAGAAAAAAACCAAGATTCACCGCCGATGAAAGAGAATCCCAATTCATTGCAACGATGACGTGGCAGCCGAGATCTTATCAAGAGTCCCAATAAAATCCCTCGTAAGATTCCACTTTGGTCTGTAAGAGATGGCTCCGTATAATCACATGTCGGAATTTCTACTCCGTGCGCGCGAAGAACAATCCTCTGCCCATGTTTTGCGCTCCATCGCCACCGCCGTCCTGCTGCTCGACATACGAACTTGATAAACATATGGGCGGCGATTATTTTAACATGGTTGAATCATTAGTTCACGGGTTCGACAACTCGATCATTCGAACCGTGGGCTCGTGCAACGGCTTGGTGTGCGTAGTCGGGCTCGAATCGATCGGAATCCTAAACCCCATCACGAACGAGTCCATTACGGTAAACTCGAAGACAAAGCCCACGATGTACTGTTCGGTTACAGCCCAACTACGGATGAGTACAAGGTCTTGAAAATGAGAGAAGAAGAGAGGGTCTTCCTCGTCTGATCAGTTCGTACGCAGTACTCGCCCTTAAGAGGAGGAGGAGGAAGAAGAGGAGACGAAGAAGAAAGATGGAGGAAGCTGCCTCCAAGCTTATTCCGTAACGGTGAGTGGAATAAGCGCTCTAGTAAGGCGGTTTATTATAAAGAAAGGGGCGTTTTACTGGCACGTAGCTGAAGGGGGATACAGCTGCTATATCCTTGCTTTTGATATTGGGAAGGAAAGGTACGCGGAGAATTTCCATCCCTAGTGCTATTAGCCGGGAGGGGAATTGGTTGTGCTTCAAAGTGTTGGCACTGAACGATCATCTGTGCTCTTGTACTTGGACGGGTCGAACCACCATCATATGGAAGAAGGAAGAAGACGAAGGTGATTGTTCTTGGACTAGGGAGATTGTGGTGCCGCCGTTGATCCAAGAAACGTTCTTCTCCCTACTACCCTTCTTTAACGTAAAGTACGAGGATATTTTGGTCGCGGAAGGGCGAACGAAACCAATGCTAGACCATTTTGAGCCCGTTGATTTCAGGACGACCAAGTACGGCGGGCGCATACTGCTGAGGGGTATGACACAAGGCCACCTCGCGTTGTGTTGTCCAGAGAAGAAGACTCATACTATGATCTTAACTAGTCGTTACGCGGGCAAGTTGTTTGAGTTTACTCCCAACTTGGCGCCGATTAATGGCATCCTATATGGTTGGTCGTAGTAGATGCAAAAGGCTTTGTAATTTAACAATTCTAACTTCTTTCTTTTTACTTTTATTTAGTTTGAATGATGAATTCAAAGCAGTGCTTTTTCTATTATTATATAATGATAAGAGTCATTATTATTATGCTTAAGAAAGATTAGATCAAAATCTAATATCGTACAAATATGACTAAGATTAGATGACCAGTGTTAACTGTATAAATGCAATAGCCTCAACCCATTGGAGGAACACATTGCGAGGCTGTGCCTTGAAATCTTAATGCTTTGTCAACCCAAAGTGGATTTACTTCACTACTGTCCATACCGATAGTTAAGGTTGTGATTGATATCAATGTAGTAAAAAAAAGTTCCTTTTTCTTTTAATTGTATAGAGATTTGTCTGTATCTCTTGGCATGTTGCTGTTCTATTGAGGTTTCTGTTTTCTTTGCTACATCTTTTATATCTAATCCCCTCTTGATATTAGAAATCATGTGAGGCTTATCCACCCAAATGGAAAATAGATCAGCATAATTGTGTTGCAAAGAATAGACCTTTGTTCTTTCAACATGGCTGGCATTTCTATATCAAGCCTAGCAGCATCAAATTTGATGAACTCTAGATATCTCAATTGGGGATCAACTCTCTTCAAAGAGAACAATAATTCATGCTAAAAAAATTCAATATACATTCGCATAGATACAGCAAGAGTTCAATCACAATCACTCTGTACATGAGTCGAGCACGCTAAGACTCTGTGAAACGTCTTCGATCACCAGAAAGTACATGATAGGAACATCAATGGTGTCATAAAATCCATTTCCATGCATTCACAGGAATCGCAATATGTCAACGTAAAAGGGGAGCCTGTTAGACAATCAAGCCTCATCATACAACTTACACAACAAGAAGCCTACTAATTTTAATTTTTTTTTGTTTTCTGTACCCCTTAGCAATGCTGCTTCAGCTACGTTATCAAGTCCGTAAAACCATTTTTATGTGTTCTTCTCCTGAAAATTGAAAGCAAATACGACGCAGAAAATATAATTTAGCGAAAAATATACTGAATTGTATGCAACATACATACCTGCCAAAACATCTTCACAATGTTTCAAATATTTGAGCCTCAACTGCGGTCTTTTCCCTACAGATGCCGACTTGTAACCTATCCAGAAATTCAAGGCCCTGATGCTAATAATAATCAAATGATTATAGGGATCTGAGGTATGTAATTGTATATGAGCGCCATGTATTTTCCTTGTTACCTCTTTCCCAAAGGGGCTCAACAACATTTTCCCTTCCACTATTTCGTGATTCTCTACTGCAAACGAACTCGCGAGATTGCTTTGCTGATGATGATTCTCTACTGCAAACGAGCTTCGTGTACACCAATAAAAGCGTTATGTTAAAGCATAATTAATAAGGTGGATGTATGATGGTAAATTTTCATAGTTCTGCACCTTCTTAGAGAGGCTAAAACACTCCTCCCTTGTCATAGTTTGCATGATTTTCCATCTCATGTTCATAGCCAGATATCTGCATAATGGGTGAGAACTTTCAAACAGGGCCGTAGCTTTCGAAGGGGCCCAAAAAATTTTATCATACCTATATGTATATATATCATTGCGGTTGGATATATCTCGTCCATAACTAATTAGGTGTCGTGAGGTATACGACGACTAATTAGGGCAATGGTATTCTAGTTTATGGTTCTTGGACTTTTCAAATGTTTGGCCCAGTTTTTAACAAGCCTTTGTTAGCTAGAATATAGAAAATAACATATGTTTTCCAAATACATTAAGCAATGTAAATGAAGTTTAAAAAAAGAGGAATAGCTTGAAAGTTTATTTATCTCGTTAAATACTTTATTATTAGTCTAGATATATGATAGTCTTATAGTTCTATTATTTAAATTTTCGTACATTGTTTAACTTTATTGAATATACGGGTGTGAACATGCTTATTGATGTTTGACTTGCATTATTTTCCATTTTTTCTTAATGACTTTTTTAATACTAATATGAATTTTCAAAATATTTGTAATGTATGTAATATAATAAAAAAAATTGAAATATATGTAATATAATAGAAAATTTTGTAATATACATATGTGAATTGTGATATAAACTTATTATGTGTTTTTAACCTCTTTACAAATATAATCTAATATAGTTGCAAAGAAACTGATATATTTTATATTTTCTAAGAAAAGTGCGTATCGTCCGTGACTGCGTCGCGACAATGCAACGTATTTGTATCGCTCGCTTCTGCATCGACGTCCGCATCCGCGACGGCGAACCATGCCTATAAAACACCTAGATGGTTTTTAATTTACGGTTTAAATAACTTACATTTACGGTTAAATTTATGTTAGACTACGTATGTTATTTAAAAAATTACATAAAAAAATTTAGGGCCCGAATTTCGAGGATCGCCTCAGTTCCCGACTTCGTGAGCTACGGGCCTGCTTTCAAAGATCGTGAAATGATGGAATGATTGAGAATTGACAAACTTTTAATGATGTGTTAGTCCTTACCATGCAATCGAGCCAGGATAATCAGATAAGATTGAAAAATAAAGAAGCACATAAGCAGGCAACGAAATACATGTCTTAGACCATCTCATCGAGAAACCCATTCTCAAACCCAAACGCATTATCAAACTCAAAATGCGGTAAATTTCTCCAACCGATCAACTCATTCTCAAACTCAAAAGACTATTTTATAATATTTAGTTCTACACCAATTTTTTACAAATTTCCATACTACCCACATTTACAACTTTACAAATTAGACTACAAATATTATTTTAGATTTAATCAGCAAAAAATAATTATAGAAATCGTTTTTTGGGAAAACAAAAAAAAAATTAGTTATTACTAAAAATATATTTATACATGTAATAGCATTTATTAACGTGTATTAAAAAGGTATCAAATGTGATGTTTGTCAGCCCTTTAGGTGATCTGTACGCTTTCTGCTCAGTTTTTGAAGCTTTTCTTGATTTTTTAAAGGGAAATTTTCTAAATCTTTTGAAGCTTTAGGTGATCTGTACGCTTACTGTGTCAATATTGTTACTCGGATTATGCAATCTGTTACTTGGAGTATCAAAATCGTTATTAAATTGTAAATAATGTTACCATGTGTAGGGTTCTAATTTGCAAAATAAGATGAAATCAAATCCGTTTTTGGCAACGATTACGTCTAATAAGTACAGATTCAAAGTACCTATCAGCTCGGTGCGGCACCTTGTTTGGTCGTTCGTCCGATGTTCATCATTTAATTCGCAAAATACGATCAACCCTATAAAGTTGGGTGTATTTTTTTCGTTTTGGCTGATTTGTAAAATTCTCAGAATCTGTTACTAGTGTATGTGTTTCTGTTACTATGTCGACTAAATTTGTTACTAAATTGTCGGTGAAATTTCAGGCGGGAAAACCTGAATGAGATGAATTTGGGCGGGAGTCTAAAAATCAAGCATAGATTATTTGTTATCCGATATGTGTAAAACTATTACTAGTTATATGTTTATATGTTACCAGAATTATTATAGTCTGTGAATTAGGGTTTGTGATTAAAATCATAACATAAACTTATATATTTTTATCTAAAACTTCGTAAATTTATATATTTTAGTGAATGTAGCGTGTTCGAAGTATAAAATTTGAAAATCATAAAGTAAACTAATTACATATTAAATTGTTATTGTGACTACGTATTCTGTTACTCGTGTTGTGTTTCCTTGTTACCAACATATCAATTTCTATTATCTTCCCCTCTTCAATTGTTGCTGATCATTCATAAACTGTTACTGCATGAAATCAGAAAACAACATAGGGTTTGTGATTAAGATTAATTGAAGATGTCATTAATTTTGTCGAGTCATTTATTTTAGGTCGACCATCTGGATTACAATAAACATCTAATAGACCATTTCCACAACGTTTTGTGTAAGTAGAATCAATTTGGTAGAAGCATGATCATCCTTTCAAGAAGAGTGCTACTTGCTTTCCATACTATATATTTCATCTTCTTCAATTACAACATAATCTCCACGAAAATCACAACCTAAACTAGTATATTTAACCTAAAACTTCGTAAATTCATATATTTTAGTGAGTGTAGCGTGTTTACAATATAAAATTTGAAAATCATTAAGTTAACTAATTAAATATTAAATGGTTATTTTGACTATGTATTATGTTACTCGTGTTGTGTTTCCTTGTTACCTACATATCAGTTTCTGTTTTTTCTCCTCTTCAATTGTTTCTGATCAGTGTTAAACTGTTACTGCAGGAAATCAGTAAACAACATAGGGTTTACGTTAAGATTAATTGAAGATGTCATTGAATCATTTATGTTAGGTCGACCATCTGGATTGTAATTAACAACTAATAGTTCATATCCGCAACGTTTTGAGTAAGTAGAATCGATTTCTTAGGATCATCCTTTCAAGATGAATGCTACTTGTTTTCATAATATATAATTCAACTTCTTCAATGCCCACATAATCTCCACGAAAATCACAACCTAAACTAGTATATTTAATCTAAAACTTCGTAATTTTATATATTTTAGTGAACGTAGCGTGTTTGCAATATAAATTTGAAAATCATAAAGTAAACTAAGCACATATTAAATTGTTATTTTGACTATGTATTTCTGTTACTCGTGTTGTGTTCCCTTGTTACCTACATATCATTTTCTATTTTTTCTCCTTTTTTAATTGTTTATGATCAGTGTTAAACTGTTACTGCGCGAAATTAGTAAATAACATAGGGCTTTACCAGAATCATGCATACATCTTCAGCAACAGAAGCGAAGTTTGTTCAAAAGAAACATCCTACACATAAGTATCAGATACACATAACACCAAATTGTAACATCCTCGTCGTCGCTGCTCGTGGCCGTCGTTGCTCGTCTTCGATTTCTTCGATTAATTTGGGGGTTATCGATTTTGTATTAGCGAAAAGAACTTAAAGAATAAAAGTTATACATAATTAAGTTGGATATTCACAGGAATTTGAATCAAGGTCATTTGACTTCTAGATCGAAAGTTATACTACAAAAGGTCTAGGTTGCCATTTTTTGGCAATGCAGAATGCATAGTGTTACCCAGAATGCATAAATTGTTACACGTATTGCATGAACTGTTACCCAAAATGCATAAATGTTACCCAGAATGCATAAAGTGTTACCCGGAATGCATAAATTGTTACTCAGAATGCATAATTGTTACTTAGCGAGCGTTTTATTAGCAAAATCTTCAATCATGGGCCGCGTCAAATTTCTTCGCGATTAACATCAATATTTTCATTGATTGTTAAGACACACGATCAATTTCACCTTATTCAGTCATTAAAGTCCAGATTTTCCCTTGTTTCAACGAGATTTTCGAATTACCTTTAATTGATCGAGCGGAACGAGTATTAAAATAAAACGAACACTAACGAACTATCCTACGCTCAACAGGCAAGTGTACCTATCGCAATAGCATAGACGTAGCAAGTATTCGAGTATCGAATCCCAAGAGAACTATCTACCTTAGAAACACTTTCGCTTAAATATCCTAGCACGAATGATCGATTGTTGAAACGATAAATAACAATACTTAGAAACAACTTAATAAAATAGTACGGAAAGGAAACCCTTATGGAAACAAACGTATTTGAGACTTCGAATCCCTAGCTCGACCCAAACAAATTTCAAGTGTACGTCAATAAAGCTATCATTAGACCGTGGAGATTCCTACTGCATGCTACGAGTTATATAGCTGACGAAACTGCGCCTTACCATATAATGATCGCAAACAACTAATCAACGAATTAAATAGCCGGGCAAGCTTCCCTAACTACTTAACCGAAAATTGCATTAAAAACACGGTGAATCCCGCTATTAGATTTGACTCTAATGCGGCGGGATAGTCAACCTATCTCTAGTGATGGGTTTATTCCGCTCGTTTACGAGTGGTTTAATCGTTCGCCCCTCTCTCGAGCGTAGCATACGATTTCCCGAACTATGTTAACTTAAACACGTAGACATGACCAAGCTAACTAGATAATTTCAATCACATAGACATAATCAAAATCATATGCTTCATAAACGAGTCATAACAATAGCAAAGCATCAAATACACGTAAACATACGATCGATCTCGCTAGGGTTCATCTCATCTCAAATACAATAAATTTAGCTACTCATTATCATCACAACAAAGCACGTAATTAACATCTAATACATCATAAATACTTCCATGAATTCGAATTCGAATTCGAAGTTAATCTCGTTCTTCGTTTAGGACTTTTATCGAGCACTTGGTGAGCAACTAATGTTGTGTTCTTGGGGCTTAGAATGGAAACGTGTATGCGACTATGTATATGTATATATGAGCTTAGATTGGTCTTTCACGTACCTACCCCCTTTTTCTTCTTATTATGTTACTCTTTATATAGATGTTTTGTTTTCCCTCATTTCACTTGCTCACTTTCTTCAACGTGAGGGCCAAGGAGAATCAACCTTAGAAGATCTTTAGCCTCCAACGCAGCCTTTGCAGCCCCAAAAATCATATGGCCTTGTCTTATGCAGAATTTGTTTCCCAAGCGTGATTTGCAGTCATTGAGCCCCACAACAAGAATTTTTGTCCCATTTCCGTTTCCAAGAAGATAAGAGAAGTTGAAACTCATTTTTTTGTATGTGCTTGACTTTTAATATGTCCACGGGATGTTCACGGCCTCGGTTACGCGTCTTCACGGCCGTGACAACATAAAACTTGAAGAAAACAACGTTTCTGCCCGTGTTCACGGCTTCGTATACTATTATTCACGGCCGTGAACCGTTCGGGGGTTAGAAAATGGGTTTCTGCCCGCCTTCACGGCCTCAAACACTCCTTTCACGGCCATGAAGCACCCTTCACGACTTGGTTGATCAATGTTCACGGCCGTGACACAATCGGGCAAGAAAATGGCTCTCTGGTGCTCTTCACGGCCTCGTGCAAGGGCTTCACGGCAGTGACTCCTTTTCCTGCAAACAGCAGCACGTTCAAAAATTCATATCTCCCAATCTAGACCTCGGATTAAAAATCCCTCCAGTAAGAATCAAGATAATGAGTCCTCTATCTATGATTAAAATTTCAGGTCCATCGGACATCGTTTACCAAGTGATCATTGAGAAATTAGAAATTGTCGCAAAATTGTCGTAAAACGTTTTATTTTGTTGTGAAACCATATTATAGCACAACGATAATCAAAACGGCTTCACTTATCATTCAAACGACTTAAATATAACAAATATAAACGTAAGAAATTACGTTTATCAAATCTTCCCACACTTAAGTGTTTGCTTGTCCTCAAACAAATAAATGCAAATGGCATAATAAGGATAAAATCATGCAACGTATCAATCCAGAACGAAATCACGTAGGAGATAATGCAAGTAGAGTCGGGAGGCATATTCGAAATCAACAACTAACCACACGACTTCCTTAGAAATACCTATCAAGATCCGCACCTCACAATGATTCACTCAAATCACTAAGTGTATAGGTTAAGATGTCGGTGATATCTCTCGGGTCATGCACTAATCTAATCCCTACCATAAGCTTGCAAATGATTCGTAAATCTACTACTTTTAATGATCAAGCGTGAATCGGAAGGTCTTTACCGGTAGTAATATGATGAGATATGTAAGAAATGTACTGAATAAGCGTAAAAAGGATATGAGCTGTAGTCGTGTCGGAATCATGCCATCATCTCGAATGCGCCAAATCCGCCGTTCTTGTTCATTACTTCCATTCTTTTGCAGTTTTTTTTTTACCAAGCCCTTCTTCTTTCTACTTCTCGATCTAGGAAATAGGTAATATGGTTTTTGAGAGTGAAAGATTATCGGAGGAAGGGTTCTTAGTCGTATATATATATAAATATTTTTTTCATTTTTTTTCCTTGTCTTTTTTTTCTTTTTCTTTCTCTCTCTTTTTCTGACATCAGCTCGGAAAATTTAGTACGGGTTGCGCTTCTTAAGTCCGGCACTCAACTTCCACTTCTACTATCGCTCAAATGGGTTTATGTCTGAAGGCTTAATCAGGTTGGCAATTTATAATCCAGTTTTTCACAAATAAAAGGCTCAGGCTCAAAGTGGCTAACTACGGTAATCAAGCGTGGTCGGATACTTTGGCTATGGACTGAATTCCTAATGCCTTCCTCATTTTCACGCAATCACACGTCAAGTAGTTTCAAAACGCAATACACAAGCAAGTTCTGAAGAGAAATAATTAAGCATGATTCACACAACAAAGAAATGAGCAAAAGGCTCGTAGGCTCAAAAATCTCACAAAAAAAGGGTTATGTGTACGAATCCATCAGGTATTGCCAAGTTCATCTATGTAAGAAAGAAGTCGACTCGCATATGTATCCTAATTACTCACAAGATTTCTAACATAAAATCATCCTTTGATTGAAGGAAACATGATTTTCGAAAAAATTTATGCCAATTTTGAAAAACTTTATACAAAAAATCAAGTCATACACATATAAGATGTTTGCATCAATTTCGCAAAAATTCTCTCCCCACACTTAAGATTTATGTTTCCCTCAACGTAATAATTATGTAACACAAGGAAGAGGAAATAAATAGATAAGCAAACTTCCCTGAATAGTCCGGTGTGCATGCTTTGTACGACTCCTCCCCACACTTGAGATTTTGAGTTCCTGCGATCATCGAAAACAGAATCATGAAAACTAAAATGCATAGGAAAATAAAGGGAAAACATAGGATAGGCTTGGGTGCCTCCCAAGTAGCGTTTTCTTTAATGTCTTTTAGCTAGACATAGTTCGGAGGATTTAGCTCTGGGTGGTGTTGAGGAGGTGAATCGTTTCCTTCCCGAGTGCCTCGATGTCACCGCCATAGTAATGCTTGAGACGCTGCTCGTTCACCTTGAAGGTCCCTTTTTTCTGGGTGTGTGATCTCGACCGTCCCGTAGGAAAATACTAGGGTCACTGTGAATGGGCCGGACCACCTCGACTTTAGCTTGCCCGGAAATAATCGCAGCCGCGAATTATACAACAGGACCTGGTCGCCTTCTTGGAATTCCGCTTCATGATCTTCCGATCATGATATTGCTTCGTACGCTCCTTGTAGATGCGGGTATTCTCGTATGCCATTTGTCTCCACTCGTCGAGCTCGTTGACCTGCAACATTCGCTTTTCACATGCAAGATTCAAATCGAAGTTAAGTTTCTTTAGAGCCAATATGCTTTGTGTTCTAGCTCGACGGGTAAATGACAAGATTTCCCGTAAACAAGTCTATATGGCGTGGATCCGATAGGCTTTTGTAGGCTGTCTGGTATGCCATAAAGCATCGTTCAGTTTGTTTGGCCAATCTCGTCTATGGTGCTCCACGGTCTTTTCGAGTATACGCTTTAGCTCCCTGTTTACGACTTCTGCTTGGCCGCTCGCTTGAGGATGGTACGCTGTGGTAACACTATGTTTCACGCCATATTTTTCGAGCGTCCTTGCAAAATGAGTGTTACAGAAATGCGTACCTTTATCGCTAATTATGAAACGAGGTGAGCCAAATCGAGAAAATAATGTTTTCAAGAATTTAACGACTACCCTAGCATCATTAGTAGGTAGCGCTTGTGCTTCTACCCATTTTGAAACATAGTCAACCGCAACTAGGATATATCGATTCTTGAAAGAGGTAGGAAACGGACCCATAAAATCAATGCCCCAGACGTCAAATATTTCACACACAAGAATAAAATTCTGAGGCATTTCATTTTGCTTAGAAATATTACCTATTCGTTGGCACCTATCACATTCCTCTACGTATTTTTGAGCGTCTTTGAAAATCGTAGGCCAATAAAAACCACATTCGAGTACCTTTGTGCAGTTCGATTACCTCCTAATGTCCCCCACATGGCTCCGAATGACAATGGCTCAAGATTTTAACCGTCTCGGGAAAGGACACGCATCGCCGAATTATCTTGTCTGCGCAAACAGTAAACAAATATGGATCATCCCAAAAATAATACTTCAAGTCCGAGAAGAGTTATTCCTCTGGTGACTTGTGTATCCTTTTGGCATGATCCTAGCGACAATATAATTAGCAAAATCGGCATACCATGGGGGTCATCGAATACCTCACGTATAGCATATAAATGCTCGTCGGGAAAGTGGTCTCGGATTACTTCCTCGTTGGTAACCTCGTGGGCTGCGCCTTCAAGTCTTGACAAGTGATCAGCTGCACAAAATTCTCGGTACCTTTTTGGTCACGGAATTCCACGTCAAATTCTTGGAGTAACAGAATCCATCGGATAAGCCTCGTTTTGCATCCGGTTTAGCGAAGAGGTGTTTGAAGGCCGAATGGTCCGTGTAGATGATGACTTTTGAGAGAACGAGATATGGACGGAATTTTTCGACGGCAAACACGACTGCGAGCAACTCCTTCTCTGTGGTAGTGTAATTCGCCTGGGCTTGGTTTAGAGTTTTGCTCGCATAGTGTATCGGCTGAAAATGCTTTTCCCATCGCTGGCCCAGAACTGCACCTACTGCAACATCACTCGCATCACACATTAGTTCGAATGGTAGGCTCCAATCGGGGGCTACCATAACAGGGGCATTAATTAGCTTATCCTTAAGTATAGTAAAAGCATTCATGCACTCGGGTGTAAATTCATAAGGCACGTCTTTCTCAAGCAAACGAGTTATAGTCTAGCAATTTTAGAAAAATCCTTGATAAATCTATGATAAAAACCCGTATGTCCTAGAAAACTTCTAATTGCCTTTACCGACGAAGGTGGAGGTAATCGTTCTATGGTTTCTATTTTAGCTCTATCTACCTAACACCTCTCGACGATATTTATGACCTAAGACGATACCCTCTCTTACCATAAAATGGCATTTCTCCCAATTTAGCACAAGGTTCGTTTCCTCGCATCGCTGGAGCACTTTCTTTAAATTAAATAAGCATACCTCGAATGAGTCACCAAAAATCGAAAAATCATCCATGAATACCTCCATTTCGTCACCTATTAGTTTATCGAAGATAGCCATCATGCAACGTTGGAAGGTGGCCGGAGCATTGCAAAGTCCAAAAGGCATCCGTCGATAGGCGAATGTCCCGAACGGGCATGTGAACGTCGTCTTCTCTTGATCCTCGGGTGCAATGGGAATCTGCAAATAACTGAAAGTCCATCGAGAAAACAATAAAATTCATGACCAGACAAACGTTCAAGCATTTGATCAATAAAAGGAAGAGGAAAATGGTCTTTTCGCGTTGCGTCATTAATTTGCGATAATCAATGCAAACGCGCCATCCTGTGACAGTCCTCGTCGGAATGAGTTCGTTCTTCTCATTGGGTACAACCGTCATTCCTCCTTTTTTCGGCACTACCTGAACTGGGCTCACCCATGCACTGTCCGAGATTGGGTAAATCACTCCTGCATCGAGCAGTTTAATTACCTCGGCCTTCACCACCTCCTTCATGTTGGGGTTCAAACGCCTTGGTGTTGTACCACCGGTTTGAAGTCGTCTTCCATTAGAATTTTATGCATGCAAAAGGTCGGGCTAATTCCTCGGATATCCGATATCTTCCATGCAAGTGCCCTCTTGTGCTCCCGTAGTGTGTCTAAGAGCATGAGTTTCTTCTCCTTCTCCAGATTTGATGCGATAATTACCGGAAGCTTTGCATTCTCCTCGAGGAAAGCATACTCCAAGTGATCGGGCAATTGCTTGAGCTCGAGCGATGGTGGTTCCTCGACCGAGATCTTCTCACGATTTTCTTCGCTGCTCTTTTGCACCTTGATCGTTGCTTCCTCATTGACATTCTCATCTACATCTGCTTGGGCAACATCGAGGGTAGGTCATCATTCGGCTCTTCCTTATGGAGTTCCTCGTTTTCCTCTATTTCTTGCTTCGAGATGAAGGAATCAGTCTGCGAAAGTCCCTGCAACGATAAGAATTCATCCACGCATCGATATAAAAACACTTATCGTCTAACTTCTCGGCTATTCATGGATTCGGCCATATCAAATGTTACTTTCTCACTATCTATGGTTAATGTCAATGTTCCGTTACGAACATCGACCATGGTTCCTCCGGTAGCGAGGAATGGCCTTCCTAATATTAGAGGAATATTTCATCTTCCTCCATGTCGAGAATTACGAAATCGGCAGAAAGAATATAAATTTGTCGACTTTAACAAGAACGTCCTCGATAATACCTCTAGGATAATTAACAGATCTCCGCTAATTGTATACTCATCCTAGTAGGTTTGGGTTCTCCTAAGCAAGTTTCTTGAACATCGAATAAGGCATTAAATTTATACTTGCACCTAGATCAGCCAATGCCTGATGTACCACTAGATCGCCTATTAAACAAGGTATAGTGAAACTCCCTGAGTCTTTTAATTTTTTCGGGATTTTGCTTTGTAAGATGGTGGAGCACTCCCCTCGTAGTTCGACTGTGGACACGTCTTCGAGCTTGCGTTTGTTCGTGATAAGGTCCTTCAAGAATTTGCCCAACGAGGCATCTGCGCAAGGGCTTCAACAAGTGGTAAATTGATGTGTAATTGTTTAAAAATTGCAAGGAATTTACCAAACTGGTCGTCAACGATGTCCCTTTTAAGCCTCGCTGGGTATGGATTTTTCGTTGATATGCCTTGACAGGTGGCTTAGGTACGGTCTCCTCTTCTTTGTCGGCCTCGATGTTTGCATTCGCGGGCTCAACATTCTTCTTCTACTTCAATTTCTGCACTTCCTCGAGCTCTCTCCCGTTACGAAGCGTCACAGCCTTTACATGGTGGTCCTTTGGGTTGGTCTCGTGTAGCTTGGCAATGAACCAGGAGGACGTTGTTGGATTGATTCGGCAATCTGCCCTACTTGTTTCTCCAAGGCTCGTAGGGAAGATTCGGTGTTTTGCAACCGTGCCTCTTGATGTCCAAGCGAGAGTCGAACTTTCCCATTAGCTTCTCGAGCATCCGCTCTAGCTTATCACCGCGACCTTCAGGGGCAACTTCAGAATTTCCATCTGGTATCCATGCGCCCTTTGATTTTGAAATCCGGTGGAGCTTGTTGTTGATTATTTCCATAGACTAGGTTCGGATGAACTCGATTTGGAACGAAGTTTCGCTGACCTTGGTAATTCCCCATGTAATCGACTTGCTCAGTCGTAATAGCAGATGGGCAGTGAGCTGCGTCGTGGCTTCCTCCGCATGTAGCACATGGCGAAATATACGTTGGATATGAATGAGAAGGCGCACCGAATACAGGGGTCATCGGGGCAGTTTGTAATTGGATTGCATTAACGGCCGGCTTCGTTGCTAGCTTAGGCATGAGTGCGTTCATCAAGGTTTGCATTTGAAGATTAGTCGCGGACATTTGTTGTTGTAAAGCATCGGACTTGGCGTTCATCGCAGTGGTGTTGTCGACATCGTACATCCCTGGAGGTTTACCTCGATTGCTTGAACTCCCTCATCGAAACTATTTGCACTATAGTCTTCGATAGATTCCAGCCCTCTGTAGCGCTGAGATTACATAGGCCTCCATTGCATTCTCCGTCTAGTAATTGCACAGTATGGTCGTTTAAAGATTCATGGAACCGCGAATTTGCTCGCTCTTCGTCATCCCATGTTGCGGAATCGGTTCGTGCCTTGAATCTCGTCCATACGTCATACAGATTTTCGCCCTCCTTTTGCTTGAATACGGTGAGGTCCATTTTTAATTTGAGTGCCTTGGAAGGTGGAAAGAAGTAATTGATGAATGTGGCATGCATCTGGTCCTAAGTGGTAATAGATCTCTCGGAAAGTAGGTTTGAA
>JAPQWV010003100.1:0-45813 GCA_027422505.1 Craterostigma plantagineum
TATGTTGGATTTTATAAGATAAATGGGCTTTGGGCCCAAATGGGTATTAACCCATTAAATAAAATCCGTTTTGGTTTTATTAAATTGGGAAGCCATCGAATGTCGAAACGAGAAATCGTTGAAAGATTACGAATCTATGTTTCACGGGGAATCTAACGAATATTAATACACTCAAAACCGATATCGGGTTGAATGAGAAATAATTTTCGAAGTTGGCCCAATAATCATTAAAATGGTTGGTAGTGTTTAAGTGGGGAATCAAGTGTCCCACATGGTTAGACACTAAGAAAATCTCTCACTATATATATAGAAACCCATGTGGGTTTATTCAAAAGGGCTTGCCATGTGTATAGCTTAAATGGGCTTGTGGGCTTAAGTGGGTTTAAGTGGGCTTGAGAAACTTGGGTGAGTTTTGGCCCAAATAACAGCCCGGTGCGAGTCGGTGCCTCGCACCGACGAGCACCGAGCACGAGCACCGAGCACCGAGACCGAGCCCGTGCCCGAGCCCGTGACGAGGCCGAGCCGAGCCTGCCGGCCGTGCCAAAGTGCGCAATGGGCGCTTTGAGTGCGCGCACTTTGCACTTCGCACGACGCATCGGAGCGAGGAGCTTATTTAAATTTTTCCTCCGGTGGGCGGCGACGGTGACGGTGCCGGTGACATGGCAGTGGAGGTGAGGATGATTGGGTAGCCCAGATGTGATGGCTTGATCCATTTGATCAATTGGGCTGAAGTGGGTTGTTGGGCTAATTCGGCCCAACTCAAGGTAGTGTCGGTCGGCCCAACTAGAGGCGTCGGTAGCCCGCCTCGGGCCGTCGGTCGGAGATCGGGCCGCCGCCGGTGGGACACTCCTGAGATTCGGGCTGTCGGCCCGAGAATCGGGCCTGTCGCGGGCCGGTAAATAAAACCGACAGTCCAATAGTTGCAAAATGTTGCAATATAGTCCCTGGAAAATTACAGAAGCAGCCTAGCAAGTTCTCGAATTTGCGGAGAGGTCCCTGCGGGAAAAAGTCTATAAATAGACCCAAATGAGTTGGAAAATTCATTCACTTCAACCCACACAAATTACATCATTCACTCCCAACTCCCTAAAATCCCGAAGCAAGAAATAACTCGGTTTCGAGTACAATTCGCCAAGAAATTCTAGTCGTGTGCTGCGATTATGAATTAAGAAAAAGGTCGTTGTATCTTGGGGACGATCGCTGCTAACCGAAAGCACTGGTATCGGGGCGATTTCGTCTTTACGGACAGTGTGTCAAAACACGCCTCGACTACGTTAAATGTTATGGATAGTCTTCATCAACTTCAGGCGTATTTATTCTCATGTTGTGTATAATAGTTATCACATATGCCCTCATCATTATCTGGGTATTGGCGAACTGCACCTGCGTTTGAGAAAACTCCATCTTCCGACTATCTACTGCCGAAGTTTATCTATTGCCAAAACTGTCTGCCGCCGACCAGACGCAACCACAGAAACAACAATCGTAAGACGAAAATTTATTGTTCGTGATTTGATCGATGGCAACCAACGCAGCAACGATCCCTACCGGCAACCATGTCGAACGTCCTGCCAAATTCAACGGGACGGAGTTCAAACGCTGGCAACAAAAGATGATGTTCTATCTCCACTACTCTCCACCTCGTCCGTTTTCTGAAAGAAACTGCCCCTTCGGTGACTGAAGTCGCTCCACCAGCTGAGGTGAAAACCCTAACGACGCAGCTTACGCTGCCGTGTCGCTCAATCTGAGCAAGAAAGGCTGCGTTAGACGCATGGAATCATAATGATTTCATGTGCCGCAATTATATTCTGAATGCCCTCGACGACTCCCTATACAACGTCTATGCAGTGGCTACGACTGCGAAAGAGTTGTGGGATTCGTTGGACAAGAAATATAAGACCGACGATGCCGGACTGAAAAAATTCATCGTCGGCAAATTCCTGGATTATAAGATGACCGACTCTAAGCCGGTGCTGGACCAAGTCCGTGATCTGCAGCTGATTATTCACGATATTCATGCTGAAAATATGCAGATCAGCGAAACCTTCCAGGTAGCTGCGATTATCGAAAAGTTGCCGCCTCTGTGGAAGGATTTCAAGAATTACCTCAAGCACAAACGAAAGGAGATGGGGCTTGAGGACCTGATTGTGCGGCTTCGGATCGAGGAAGATACCGAAGAGCGAAGCAAGAACAAGAGGGGCGTATGGAGGCGGGAGCCAACTTGGCCGAGCCGAGCTATGGAAACAAGCGCAAAAGGCCAGGTCCGCCGCAAAAGAAGCAGACCAGAATTCGAAAAGAATTAAGGGAACTGTTATAACTGCGATAAACCAGGGCATATGGCCAAGGATTGTCGTAAAAAGAAGAGAGTTAATAATACTCGGGCGCATCTCACTGAAGAGAAGCAGCGGCGAAAGACATGTCGAGCTAGACTTGACTGCCGTCGTGTACGAGGCAAACGTCGTGGAAAATCCGAACTACTGGTACATCGACAGCGGAGCAACGCGCCACATCTGCTCCGACAAAGAAATGTTCTCCACTTACACGCCTATTTCGGGTAGGACGCTCTATATGGGGAACGCGGCGACGTCCAACATCGTAGGATTGGGACGGGTGGTGTTGAAAATGACTTCAGGCAAGGAAGTGACGCTTGTGGACGTGCTGCATGTCCCAGACATCCGCAAGAATTTGGTGTCCGGCGCTCTGCTTAGTAACGCTGGATTTAGACAAGTGTTTGAAGCTGGAAAATATGTACTGACCAAGAATGGTCATTTTATTGGCAAAGGTTACCTCGAGAAGGGCCTTTTTAAGTTATCTGTAATGCCTGTAAACGCGATATTAAGATCGCTGATAATAATAAAGCCAGTTCTTCTTACTTGGTTGAGTTGTCTAATTTATGGCATGGTAGATTAGGACACGTGAGTTTAAACAAACTGAAAAAGTTAATAAGTTTAAACTTACTTCCACAAATGGAAATTGATTCACAACACAAGTGTGAAATCTGTGTAGAAGCAAAAATGGCCAAGGCACCATTTTTATCTGTCGAAAGAAATAGTTCACCATTAGAATTGATCCATACTGATATATGTGATCTGAAATTCGTGCAAACTAGAGGTGGAAAGAAATACTTTATAACATTTATCGACGATTGCACGAAGTACTGTCACGTGTATCTTTTAAGTGGTAAAGACGAAGCTCTTGATACCTTCAAAAGATATAAGAATGAAGTTGAGAATCAACTTAACTCTAAGATCAAAATAATAAGAAGTGACAGAGGAGGAGAATACGTGGCACCGTTTGTGGAATTTTGCCAAGAACATGGTATTATTCATCAGACGACGGCGCCATATTCACCTCAATCAAATGGCGTTGCTGAACGAAAAAATAGAACTCTCAAGGAGATGATGAATGCGATGCTAATCAGTTCAGGGTTACCTCAGAATTTGTGGGGGGAAGCCATATTGTCATCAAATCGCATTCTAAATATGTTGCCACACAAGAAACGGGATAAAACACCGTACGAACTGTGGAAAGGTAGACAACCTTCCTATGGATATCTTAAAGTGTGGGGTGTTCTAGCAAAGGTCGAAGTACCTAAACCAAACAGGTCAAGATAGGACCGAAAACGGTTGATTGTATTTTCATTGGATATGCAGAAAATAGTAATGCGTACAGATTTCTAGTGCATAAGTCCGAAATTCCAGACATGAATTCTGGGATGATTGAATCGAGAATGCTGTTTTCTTTGAGAACATCTTTCCAACGAAGGAAAGAAATGAAATAAGTTGTAAAAGAAATTATGAAGCCGTTAAAGGTTCTCCTCCAGAAGTTGAGGAACCACGGCAAAGTAAGCGTAAAAAGGTGGCCAAATTATTTGGGCCTGACTTCCTAACATACATGTTAGACGATGAACCTAGGACAGTGCAAGAAGCTCTGTCGACTCCAGAAGCTCCATTCTGGAAAGAAGCTGTAAACAGCGAAATTGAGTCCATATGCAGAAACCACACTTGGGAGTTGGTAGATCTCCCAAAAGGGTGTAAACCTTTAGGATGCAAGTGGGTCCTTAAAAGGAAATATAAAACCGATGGATCAATTGAAAAATATAAGGCTCGTTTAGTAGCCAAGGATATTCTCAAAAGGAAGGATATGATTTCTTCGATACATATTCACCTGTAACGAGAATTACGTCAATACGGGTCCTATTTGCTATTGCAGCATTGCATGATCTCGATGTACATCAATGGATGTAAAAAACGGCATTCCTAAATGGAGACCTTGAAGAAGAAATATACATGGATCAGCCTGAAGGGTTTGTAATACCTGGACAGGAAAAACAAGTGTGCCGACTCGTGAAGTCGCTTTACGGGCTTAAACAAGCACCGAAACAGTGGCACCAAAAATTCGATATGACTATGTTATCGAATGGATTCAAAATCAATGAGTGTGACAAATGTGTTTACATTAAGGGCACACCCATGAATTCGTGATTGTCTGTCTTTATGTAGACGACATGTTAATCACGGGAAGCAATCAGAAAATGATTGTAAACACGAAAACTATGTTGAAAAATCATTTCGATATGAAGGATATGGGTTTGGCAAAGTCATACTAGGGATAAACGTCTTTAAGGCGTCCGAAGGAATTGTGTTGACACAATCTCATTATGTTGAGAACGTGTTAAAGAAATTTAATGCCTTCGATGATCCTCCGGCTAAGACTCCTGTAGATATAAATCTACATTTGGCTAAAAACAGAGGAGAACCCATATCACAACATGAATATGCTCGAGTGATTGGCAGTCTAATGTATTTATCGAACTGCACTAGACCTGATATAGCATATTCAATAAGTAAACTCAGCAGGTTTACGAGTAATCCTGGGAGTAATCATTGGATAGCTTGAGAAGGGTGCTGAGATATCTGAAGCACACTATTAATCATGGCATACTCTATACGAGGTATCCAGCAGTTCTTGAAGGATACTGCGATGCTAACTGGATATCTGACAGCAAAGACTCCAAATCCACGAGTGGTTATGTATTTACCATCGGTGGTGAGCAATCTCTTGGAAATCCTCAAAACAAACGTGCATAGCTCGATCTACGATGGAATCGGAGTTTATTGCACTAGACAAAGCCGGTGAAGAAGCAGAATGGCTTCGGAATTTTTTGGAGGACATTCCTTGTTGGAATAAGCCTGTACCGCCTATTATGATACATTGCGACAGTATGGCCGCAATTGTAGGGCACAGAATAGTATGTATAACGGAAAGTCTCGACACATTCGTCGAAGACATAATACCGTACGACAACTGATCTCTAGTGGAATAATTTCTATTGACTATGTGAAGTCTAAAGAGAACATAGCAGATCCTTTGACGAAAGGCATTGCTAGAGATCAGCACTATAACGCAGTAAGGGGAATGGGGCTTAAAAACCACACATCCAAGAACAAGCTCGGTGGTAACTCAACATGATGAGTGGAGATCCCACAAACTTGGTTCAATGAGACAACTAAGCTGAGTGTAGTTCAGTAGCTTACTTGGAATTTTTCTAAGAAGCTCATTCTCATAAGCTGCCCAAGTAATTACCGATGTCGTGTGGTAAAGGGTAAGCAATTTTGCTTTTAATGATGGCTATACCTGTTGGTGGAGTATTTCGGGATACTCTAGGATTAAGTCCTAATAGTCGATCACCTATATAAGTGAGAAGTGGGGCCGCTTCAATGCAACACTTATGAATCCAAGATATGGTCCAAGGCTGAAATGGACACAACGTGAGAATCGAAAGAAATAAGATTCGTCACTGTGTGTACGCTGTTGTTTTAATTTACACAAAAGCTGTCAGTTCAAGACATCATGTTCACTGAACAGCGAGTAAATTCTATTGCGTTTCACTATGGAAGGTTCAAAGCCACAAGCTACCTATCCCGATGCAGTGACGAGTTGTCGAGTTTTTTCTTGCGAGAGTCAGCATGCATAGCATTTGCATTAATTTCCATTCATGTGGGGGATTGTTGGATTTTATTAAGATAAATGGGCTTTGGCCCAAATGGGTATTAACCCATTAATAAAATCCGTTTTGGTTTTATTAAATTGGGAAGCCATCGAATGTCGAAACGAGAAATCGTTGAAAGATTACGAATCTATGTTTCACGGGGAATCTAACGAATATTAATACACTCAAAACCGATATCGGGTGAATGAGAAATTAATTTTCGAAGTTGGCCCAATAATCATTAAAATGGTTGGTAGTGTTTAAGTGGGGAATCAAGTGTCCCACATTGGTTAGACACTAAGAAAATCTTCACTATATATATAGAAACCCATGTGGGTTTATTCAAAAGGGCTTGCCATGTGTATAGCTTAAATGGGCTTGTGGGCTTAAGTGGGTTTAAGTGGGCTTGAGAAACTTGGGTGAGTTTGGCCCAAATAACAGCCCGGTGCGAGTCGGTGCCTCGCACCGACGAGCACCGAGCACCGAGCACCGAGCACCGAGCCCGTGCCCGAGCCCGAGCCCGTGCCCGTGGCCGAGGCCGAGCCGAGCCGAGCCGTGCCGTGCCAAAGTGCGCAATGGGCGCTTTGAGGCGCGCACTTTGCACTTCGCACGACGCATCGGAGCGAGGAGCATTGAGGAGCTTATTTAAATTTTTCCTCCGGTGGGCGGCGACGGTGACGGTGCCGGTGACATGGCAGTCGAGGTGAGGATGATTGGGTAGCCCAGATGTGATGGCTTGATCCATTTGATCAATTGGGCTGAAGTGGTTGTTGGCTAATTCGGCCCAACTCAAGGTAGTGTCGGTCGGCCCAACTAGAGGCGTCGGTAGCCGCCTCGGGCCGTCGGTCGGAGAATCGGGCCGCCGCCGGTGGGACACGCCTGAGATTCGGGCTGTCGGCCCGAGAATCGGGCCTGTCGCGGGCCGGTAAATAAACCGACAGTCCAATAGTTGCAAAATGTTGCAATATAGTCCCTGGAAAATTACAGAAGCAGCCTAGCAAGTTCTCGAATTTGCGGAGAGGTCCCTGCGGGAAAAAGTCTATAAATAGACCCCAAATGAGTTGGAAATTTCATTCACTTCAACCCACACAAATTACATCATTCACTCCCAACTCCCTAAAATCCCGAAGCAAGAAATAACTCGGTTTCGAGTACAATTCGCCAGAAATTCTAGTCGTTGTGCTGCGATTATGAATTAAGAAAAAGGTCGTTGTATCTTGGGGACGATCGCTGCTAACCGAAAGCACTGGTATCGGGGCGATTTCGTCTTACGGACAGTGTGTCCAACACACGCCTCGACTACGTTAACTGTTATGGATAGTCTTCATCAACTTCAGGCGTATTTATTCTTCATGTTGTGTATAATAGTTATCACATATGCCCTCATCATTATCTGGGTATTGGCGAACTGCACCTGCGTTTGAAGAACACTCCATCTTCCGACTATCTACTGCCGAAGTTTATCTATTGCCAAAACTGTCTGCCGCCGACCAGACGCAACCACAGAAACAACAAAGTAGACCCTTCATACATGACTCATATCCATGTAAAGATGTTGTCGACTGTGGAAAACTATGCAAAAGTATATTACTTTGTGTAAATAAAATAAAATCTTTAAATATATTAGTAATATTACAAAGGGGTTCCCACAAATAATGTCTTCAAAGAGCTATACTAAGTTCTTGATAATATCAAACCCTATCCTAGAATTGCTTCTAATTGACTCGTTTATTATCTTTTTATTACTTTCTAGCATTTCTTGGAATCACATTATATTGCATTTGACTTACATACGCCACTCGTAGAATGTAATTGTGGACAGAATTTATTTGCAATCGATTGTTTTCTTGAATCAAGCACACGGGCAAAGATGAAAGTGCTTCATGACTCATGAGGGCCATTAACAAATATATACATATATATATATATATATATATTTATCTATCATTCTACTTTTTGACGACATTAAAGATGGATACTGAAAGTGGCCTTGAATGAAATATTACTCGTATCATCGAATTCTTGAATGGACGGTATATTAGTTGTATTCATTACTTCTTTTCATTAATTTATTTATTTCCTTTGAGATTTGGTAAATTTTTAACATCAATCTGATGAGAAATCCACCATATAAATTCCAAAACATTTTGCGGGTGATTAGGGATTATACACGCGAATGACAACCCTAAGCATAGACAGGTAATAAAATTGGAAATATTGAAAACAAAAATATACAACTTTGATGTAATAAGATAAGATCGAGACTTGGACCTATGCTAATCCAAGTTGGGAGCTTTTATTGAAATTCTCTATTACTTTCTACAACATTGAGATTTGGTGGTATTTTTGCATATATGTGCTACGGTTCTCGCCTATCGTGAGCAACCACCGTGACACCTTTAGTAAATCCCTCTATTGTTTGCATTTTTGTTTTCAATTTCTGACGCCGCCACCATCTCCATCGTTCCTCTCAGATCTTTCGTCACCTAAATCGTCCTCTCTGATACGTTAATTTTTAAGAAAATTAATCATTTACTATTCATGTGTGGACGACATGGCAAATCGATGATTTTTCTTAAAAATTAATATATCGAGAAGGGGTTTAGGTGACGAATGATTCGAGAGGGTCGGCGGAGGTGACTGTGGCGTCAGAGATTGAAAAAAATGCAAAAATCGAAAGATTTGCTAACGGTGTTCACGGTGGTTGCTCACGATAGGTTGACACCATAACAAATCTCTATTATTGCATATAACTTATAAAATAAAATTATAAACACATATATCTTATATATATATATATATATAAACGAAACGGAAAACAAGTTTACATTCCTCTGGGTGGAAAAAAAATCAAAATTGAAAAACTTGTCTTCTCTAACATTTCTCTTATGTTAGATTCAACAATAATAGTAAATGTATTATTTTATTTTTCAACAACACATCCAATAATCACAATTTTTATAAGATTTTACATCTATGCAGGGCGGTCTCTGTTCTTATAGTTTATTGGGTCCAACCTTAATATAAATAAATAAAATTTAATTTGTATGGTAATTTTTTGGGCCTACTTTTATTAATTAACGAATATTGGACCATAAGATAATGCTATTAAAATATATAAAGAAGGGAAAAGACCTTAAAATATATCCCCAAAATTAACCCAACAAAATTGTGACGTTCTGCAGTGGACCAGGAAGCACAACCCAAATCCGGCTCTGCATCTATGATAAGAATGGAACACTGTGAAAATTTGGATGAAAGAAATATTGCTTGTTTGAGAAGTAGCTTTGCTTGAGTTTTTTTTTTTTTTTTTTCTAGAAATTGACTGAAGTTTAAACTACTTTTTCTTATAAAAAATAATATTACAAATAGATGAGAGAATTATAGCAAAGGAATAATAAAGGTAAAGAATTGGACGAAGTTGAAAATTTAACTATTCAAAACAGTCTACTTCTCGAAAAACAAATAGTAACCACTAACCAAATAGTATTTAAAAAAGTGAGAACAGAAATCAGATTATCCACACGACAAAATGTCGATATACGAGTTAGAACCCACACTTTTCTGTAAATTTCTGGTCATAATTTCGACATACGTAACATGCAAATAGAATTTTTTTTTGCTGTATACCGCAAATGTCACTTCCTATTTTCAGGTGAGATGTGAAAAACCACCGACTTTCACCTTAAATAGACAAAAAGTCATCAAATCAATCAAAAGCTTACGTAACCTCAACGTATAAGCGTCTACATTAGTTGTTGAGAGCTTAATTAAATAAAGACGTCAAATATAAATAAGCTCGTATGAGGCAAGCATAACAACTTCATTTCATTAATCTTTTTGCAATACATAAACAAAGTTCTAAACTTGCCAAAATTCATTTTACCAGCAAATTTAAGGCATCATCTGCACAATTTAACATTTCCTTCCATGCATTTGCTTCAGAATCTATAAATCTGTGTAAGGAAAACAAAATAGCAAATCTACGCTCGCTTAGTACGCCGTCCAACTTCAAGTGCGAGCGCCGTGTCGATTTTCAAGGAAATATCGAGCGCTTTCACTGAATGAGTCAGCGCGCCGCTGCAGTTGAAGAAGATAGCAGCAAAAAAAAACCACAAAATAAAAAATAAGAAATAAAAAAATAAATCAAGAAACGAAATATTATTACATTCAAGATGACCTATACCTCGATATGTAGGTCACCCCAGATTGTCCAATCTTGTTTACGCTATCAATTGTGACATTTCCAGACGCCTAATTCCAAAAAAAAAAACAATCAGAAAGCGCTATCACATTGCCTCGTTCGATTTAGGCGCGAATTTGATATTACAACTGATATTTACTGTCGCAATGCTAACATAGAAGAACAAAAAAAACGAGGGATAAGAAAATAATTCCGACTTACCTCGGTTTCAAACTTGCCATTAATTAGTTCTACAGCTTCTTTGAGCATTGATACATCGACGTCCCCATTCGATAATGGAACAACCATGTTATCGAGCATTATTCTGCTAAGGTGTGTATTAGTCGAGGATGCGTAATTTAGGACTTGCTTTACTTCATCAAGGGTCCTCGTTTCAACCTTCAAAATAATCAAGATTATGCATAAAACCGTAAAAATTTGAGGATGTAATGAAGTTGTCTTATTGTACCTCGACTCCATTCGAAGATTATTATCATCTAAATAGGCGTCCACAGATTTCAAGGCGTTTGCGACGCCACCAGCTATAGAAATATGATTATCTTTTATCATAACCATATCGAATAGGCCCATTCGATGATTCTGGCCACCACCTATTAGCACCTGAGGAAAAATTATTTTCATGAAAAATTCAGTGGGACATTTTAAATCTTTATAAAATTTTCGCAGAAAGTAATTTATACCGCCCACTTATCCACCAAGCGTAACGCTGGAGCAGTTTTACGGGTCTCTAATATTCGGGCAGGGGCTGCAGCGTCTGCCATCGCCTGCAAAACATTTTCTTCTATTACAACTATTTTCCATTACAAATTGATGAATATATTATTTTGTAATGATCAAGAAAACATTAGGTGAGGATTGGAATTGCAGAAACATAGTACCTTGGTAAGAGTTGCGATTCCACTCATCCTCTGCATGAAATTGAGGACAACCCTTTCCGCCACGACAATACTGTGGGCCATTCCTGTATCATATCATTTCAAGAATATACAAAAAGAAAAAAAATCGATTTTTTTCGTGGATCTGTTTCGTGATTACCGTGTACTTTGCCAAATTGCTGGCCTTTGTGCACGTTATCTCCATCTTTTCTTTGCCACTCTACCTGCAAAATAATGAGAGGATTATATTTGCCATCTATGTTTAATGGATTACGAATTTCAGAAACTAAAGGGTAAAAGGTTGATCTTCCCAATTAAGAGAGACTCGAATGATTAGAGTTACCTTAAGCGAAGGGTCAACCTCCTTAAATACCATTTCAGCTAGCCAATGCCAGCAACAATACCATCTTCCTTTGCCAGAAAAAAGGCTTCAACTTCAGCTTCACTGGGAATTGTTGCTTTACAAGTGACATCTCCTGCGTGGAAAATCTGGGAAGTTATGTAATGAAAATATTTCATAAGAAACAGACACAAAGTAGAGGCATTCTAATCCAATTTGAAATATCTGTGAATGAACCATCATCTAGTTCTCGTATCAAAGTTCATTTTTCAATTCAACCATATTTCTAACATTTAACAATATATTGCTACCTACCAAAAATTTCGGGCAACCCAACCAAATTCATGGAACTTTTCCAATCGACACACACACACATAGACACATACATGCACACGGTTAGACCGCGTGATAAATGAATGTTTTGAAGAGAACAAATAGAATTCATTTCTCGATTTATGAACTGTATTTCTACAAGAAACAGTCTGAATACTATTCCAAGAACAATTTTCCATCATTTCCCCACTATAGTTTCCTCCACACACACACGCCCACAGGGACAAGTACGAGGAACTAAATTCATGCCTTTGGGCAAATAAAGGCGAATCAAAGCAAAATCTTTATAAGATAAACCACAAAACGTTACCCAAACAAAGGAAAAGAAATGAAACTTTTACCTAAGTCGCCCGCGTCCTCAGAGAGGGCCAGCTTAATAACAGCCTTCAAATCATAAGAGGGGTGCGATGGAGGCTTAATTACCGAAGACCCAGATGGAATCTCAACTTTTGTTGATGCTGCAGCTGACATTTTCACTATCAACCTGCGAATAAATCAAAAGCTCAATCACGAAAAGGAAGGAAAGGAAGAGTTTATCATCATCATACGACTTTCTAATACCTTCTTGGGATGGGTTGAACGATAGAATCGGGCAGTGAGAAATGGCCCCAAACATCAGTGGGCTCTGCAATTAGGTTTTACGTTGATCGTTGCAGTCAGCGCTCCGTGGTGGACAACGTTATAGACCCTACCGTGTGTGCTGGGGAATGAAACGCTTGTTACAGTTTTTTTTTATTGTATTTTCTGATAAATATGAGCTGTGATTGTGAATGTGAATAAATGAGAAGGAAGAGTAAAGTGAAAGAAAACAGTAGAAAGAAAGGTTTGATCTTTGTCACCCTTTTTGTTTGTTTTCAATTTTAAGGTTGAATTTTGTCACTCTCTATTTTCCAAAACAAGAATCGGCCCAAAATCTCTTTTCAGCCCATCCTGAATATTAATCCTCTTTCCCTTTTTCATAATTGTGTATGATATTCATTATTTTTATTTATAGGTACTCCATAATTTATTTTTGCATATTATTCAAACACGGATGAGATTTACAAAATTAAGACCAAAACAGCTAAAGCAAGCTAAATCATACATTTAATCATACATACAAAGTATTGGACGGAGTGTAACAAGAGCTTCGCACATCGTTTACGATTTCTCCTAAATAATTCATATCTGCAATGCATACCAAAAGCTAGTGGCTTATCAAGGAATCATTGTCCGGCAATTCTCATCGTTAGTTCGCATCCTTGTAAATATATCCATGTGAATCTTTGTCATAGAAACCAATGAAAAACATTGAGGCATCCATTCACATATAAATAATACACACACAAACATACATATTATGCTCAGATCATAAACTAGCAACGCTGAAAAAATGAAAACGGGTCAGCTCTCGGGCGCCATTGTGCTTATGTGTTTAATTTCTTTCTTATATGAAGATGTATTCGTCGTAAAATGCGATCCAAACACCACCATAGACGATTACGAATGCTCGGAAGACTCATACGAGCCAGGCAGTAGCTTTGCAGAGGAAATTGACTACGGTCTTAACGAGTTGGCCTACATGACTATCGATCAGTACAACTTTCAGTACTATCTCAACGGAACATTCGCCATAGGATTTGCATACTGCCAACCAAATCTCTTTACTGTTCCAGTCGACTGCATCACTTGCCTGGAGTCTGCTGCCGACTTTTTGAGGGAAGATTGTGAGTATTCGTTGTCTGCATATGTTGCAATGGTAGACTGTGGCATGAGGTATTATCCAGCTTCTCAGTGACATATGTTACTGTGCAACTGAATGTGACGCGTTTCGAATAAGAATCGATGTTTTCTCCATGGGTTGTATTGATTCTCCCTTTTTCAAGTTTTTGTAATATTTTTCCAGAATAAGAATCGTTGTCACTTTGAAGTTCGTTAGAATATGGAAAGTCCATGTACTGGTTTACTTGCAAGGTTTTCAAATACTATTGTTGTGCTGATTTCTTTACAAGGTTTGCTGAAACGCCTTGATATTATACCTTTATCTTAATAACTACTTTGCGAAAACATCTCATTATATCTCAGGCAGGATTTTTTTCATTTATCTAATTGACACATACCGCTGTATAATTGGGTGATTCTATTGACGCCCTCATTTTTTCTATATACACACCCTAATAATGAAAGTAAGTCATTAAATACTTCTATTTTCAAAGTTTATCACTTTATTAATTATTTTTCACAATTTCCCTAAAATAGAAAATTAATTATCGTATTTATGTATAATTTATACTTGGAAGTGAAATTCGATAATACCAAAAGCGGAATGGATCCATAATTATGAAAAGCAGTTGCGTTCTAATTGTACTCATGACCGTGTTATTGGAATGATACAAGATATAATATTAGTCTTTAGCTAATTTTTATTATTTATATATTTATTTAAGCTTGTATATGTAACAAAATATTTGTGTCATATAATATTTAATAAAGTAATAAATAGTTATATTATTTATAAAATATAAATATTTTAAAGTTAATTAAAAAGTTTACTGATTAATAAAAAATATGAAATAAAATATAAATCAGTTGAATAATGCTGCATGTGATTAATTTGTTTTGAATGGTATGAAAAAATAAATTAATTAAATAGTAATTGTTGAATTCATGTGGTTAGGTAAATAAGTTTTACAAAATTCATGTGTTTTTCAATAAAAGGTTGTAAAGGGAATGTAAAAGAGGGTTTAAGTAGGGCTGAAAACGAGCCGAGCCGAGCCGAGCATGGCCCGGCTCGAGCTCGCTCTATTATGTGTAAGTGGAGCTCGAGCTCGATCGAGCTCAAAAGTCGAGCTCGAGCCCGGCTCGAAAAGCTCGATTCGTCATAAAAAATATATATATATATTTAATTATTTTAATAATAATATATATAAAAAAAGAAAAATTGGGCTCGATAAGCTCGACGAGCTATCGAGCCCACATACAGAAAGCTCGAGCTTGGCTCGATTGTGAAAAGTCGAGGCTCGAGCTCGACGTTGCCGAGCTCGAGCCGAGCTTTGACCGAGCTCTCGCGAGCAGCTCGGCTCGTTTTCAGCCCTAGGTTTAAGGTGGTATGAAACGGAGGGTTAGTGGACAATTGTGATAAACTGATTTAATTTTGTATATATAGATAGTAGGTTGTGTCACTCTAAACCCTAACCAACATATAATTATACTTATCATAGAAATCTGTCCGATTAAGCGTAGAGAAAGGAATACGAGTCAGCTCTTGGTAGCAATTGTTCTTCTTGTTTGGTCGCTTTCTTAATAACGGAGATGTGTTTATACAGTTGTAGTTCCAATCCAAAAACTACAACTTACGCCGATGAGTGTACGTATTCATTGTCTGCATATGCTGCAAATGGAGTGCGGCAAACGAGCCGTAATATATATTTTTTTGAGAGTAAGGATTTCATTTATAAATCTAAATGAATACAAAGATACAATAGAGCAATAACCAAGATGTTACAATACAAATGACTATTTCTATTGCCTAAATGACCGGTGATAGCATAATACCCGTTCTCAAAGCCCCAAGAAGGGAAAAATACTTCGAAGGGAACTCCACAAAGGAAGGAAAATACTCCCACTAGGGAGATTGTGTATAGAGAGCAAAACTGGCCATGTACTGTGACGGCTACTGTAACAGCCCAGACCTCGCTCGCATTGATATTATCTGCTTTGGGTGTTAAGCTGCCTGGTTGAGGACTTCCCAGAGCGAGGTTTGGGCTGTTACAGATGGTATCAGAGCCAGAGCTCGGATCCGTGTGCCAGCGAGGGCACTGGACCCTTTGAGGGGGGTGGATTGTGATATCCCACACCGATTGGAGGGGGAACGAAACATGCCTTTATAAGGGTGTGGACACCCCTCCCATTGACGCGTTTTAAAGCCGTGCGGGTAGGTGGGAGTTCGTAGGAACTCCGTAGTTAAGCGTGCTGGGGGAGAGTAGTACCAGGATGGGTGACCACCTGGGAAGTCCTCAACCAGGCAGTTTAACACCCAAAGCGGACATATCAATGCGAGCGAGGTCTGGGCTGTTACAGATGGTATCAGAGACAGAGCTCGGATCCGTGTGCCAGCGAGGGCGCTGGACCCTTGAGGGGGGTGGATTGTGATATCCCACACCGATTGAAGGAGAGAACGAAGCATGCCTTTATAAGGGTGTGGACACCCCTCCCATTGACGCGTTTTAAAGCCGTGCGGGTAGGTGGGAGTTCGTAGGAACTCCGTAGTTAAGCGTGCTGGGGGAGAGTAGTACCAGGATGGGTGACCACCTGGGAAGTCCTCAACCAGACAGCTTAACATCCAAAGCGGACAATATCAATGCGAGCGAGGTCTGGGCTGTTACAGCTACTCATGTCACCGTGTGGGTTTACCCCATCAGTGCAAAGCCCTAACCTAAGATTTCGTAGCTCAGCTCCAAATTCAGGAAAAAGCGTATCAATATTCCTCCACTGAGGGGAATCCGCAGGATGTCTCAATTTACCATCCTTTATTCGTTCTTCATCGTGCCATCTAGCATTTTAGCTTCGTTTGCATTGGCGAACATGCGTTTCAACCTAGGAACTATCGATAAGTACCATAGAACCTTAGCAGGCGCACCACCGACTTCGTCTTTTCTTTTATAACGTCTAGTGTCACACGTCGGACATTTATCGGCAGATTCATTCTCACCTCAATAAAGTACATAGTCGTTGGGACACGCATGTATTCTTTCGTACCGTAAGTTTAACGGGCACAATAGTTTTCTTTGCATCGTAAGTCGATTTCGGGAGTTCATTGCCATCGGGTAGCATATCCGCCAACATTACTAACAATGTTGAGAAACATTTGTCCGAAACCCCAAATTTTGCCTTAACATTCAACAGTTTAAACAAAGCAGCCATTTACATTACTTCAAATCCTGTTTTCCACGAACGCACGAAGCACATTGAGATCGATTGTCACGTCGTCTGTGATCAGTTCAAACAAGGTTTCATCATCCCGAAACATGTCTCATCTTCACTCAACCTAGCGGACGTCTTCACTAAGTCACTTTCTTCCTCAGTTTTTCATTGCATCCTGTCCAAGATGAGCTTGTGGCTTGACAAGGCTCATCTTGAGGGGGGCCGAAGGATTGTGCGAATGGAAGAAAGCTCCAATTTCAAATTCACTGAAGTTGCTAAGGGTTCTTTTAGTAATTTAATTACTTTTAAACTCGCTTTACAGTTTGAGTTGTAACTGTGTATATATCATTTTGCGCGCATCTTTGTAACAGTGAGAACAACAATTACGAAAAATAATTTCTTCACTTCGATCAAATTCTCACTTCAAATTTGATCACGATTAGCAATTCTTCACAATTGTACGTTTCGTCGCCTGATATAATAGGCAAACTGTCGAACGACAAAGGTTTGTTAATCATATCTTGCTTCTTGACAAAGGTTTATTTTAATCTGAATTTTTTCTCATATTCACGTTCTAACTCGCGGGACTGACATCTCTATCAAGATTCCAAATGTATAAAAATGGAAAGTAAAAGCAGGAGAAGAAAAAGAGTTAATGGAGTTGTTGATAAGTTCTTTTTTCTTGTTAATTCTCTAGCTTAACTCGATCTCATTGGAAGTATGCATGCATATAAGAGAAAAAACATTCCCTCACAATGTAATATTCCTTTCCAGGCTACTTCCTCGGTCGGACGTCCTTATTAGAGATATGTAAATTTTTTCAATTGTAATAGAGAGATAAAGTTGATATTATTATCATATATCGTAAATGAAATATTCATTGTCCGGCAATTCTCATATCCTTACTTAAACATCCTTTTTGACCTGATATTATCCATGTGAATCATTGTCACATATATTGAATGCGGCAGCTTTTAGCGAACAAAACGCACAAAAACCTAAACAAAGAATACTACATCAAGAGTTTGACAATTATATATATATATATATATATATATGTGTGTGTGTGTGTGTGTGTGTGTCACTCTAGCCTAAACCATCATTACATACGCATAACAAAGAAATCAGTTCAATAAGGAGAAAAATGAAGATGAGAATACTCCTCAGCATCATTTTGCTTTCTTGCTTGATTGCTCTCTTATATGCAGATGTGTTCATCGTGAAAGGAGATCCAAACACGACCGTAGACGATTATGAATGCTCCGATGACATGTATGATCCAGATGGGGCTTATGCAGCGGAAGTTGACTACGGTCTTGACGAGTTGGCCTTCAATACTATCGATCATAACAACTTCCAATACTATCTCAACGGAACATACGCCATAGGGTTTGCATACTGTCAGCCAAACCTCTTTACCGTCCCAGTCGATTGCGTCACTTGCTTGGAGTCTGCTGCTGACTTTCTGAGGGCAGATTGCGAGTATTCGTTGTCTGCATATGTTGCAATGGTGGACTGTGGCATGAGGTATTATCCAGTTCCTCCGCCGTCGAGCTAATGAAGGCCGTGTGAACTAATATGATGTTTACGAATAAAATATGCGTGTGGGATCGATATTTCTCTTCATGGGTTGTATTGTATTGTAGAATAAGAGTCGATGTTGCTTTGTCGTTTTCCAGAATAAGAAGAGACTGTATGGATTTCCTCGTTACAAGATTTTCAAATATCACTCATGATGTTATTGTATTGATTTCCTTACAAGGTTTCTAGAAAATATCTCTTATCTTTTTCCTTTTATCTTAAGTTACTACTTTGAGAAAACGTCTCATTATTTCTCATTGAAAATTACGTAGTTGTTATCTGGGATTAAAAACTGACGATGATCAAATCAGAAGTTCAATTATTAGAAACCCATGTCAATCATAAATATACAGCAAAACTCTAACAAATTTAACTCAACAAAGCTAAACATGTTCAAATAAAAACAAAACGGAACCCTTGGAGTCTCGTTTCAATTTCGTGTACCTTTGGTACGTGCATGCTATGATTGATGAATTCACCAAAATTGTTCCTTGTTGGTTGATTGCACTAGAGTTGGCGCTGAATCTGCCTTGCCGTTGACAATTAGCTCGAACACCTCTTCTTCTTCTTCCCATTGAGCCTCTTCTGCCACCTCTATTAAAGTTCGCCTGATAGCCATTGATCTTCCAGCAATTTTCTTTTGTGCGGCCAATGATCTTGCAAAAATCGCAGAACAACTGTGATTTATCAACACAAAGTTTCGGTCTATTTTGTGCCATTGAAGTCCTTGGTGCAATGGTGTTTTCTAAGCCTTGTCCTTGAATGCTAATTGTTCTTTGAGCTTCTTTGTTTGCGACTATCGCAAAGTCTTGGCTGTGAGTTGGCAGAGGCGACATCATGAGGGATGGATATAGAGAGGATGTTGAATGTCGATTTTCTACCATTATTTCTTTTCTTGATTCTTCATTCTGTTTTTTGTCTGAATCGTCTTCCTTCGATGAATCGCCCATGGTGAAGAAGATGGGTGATGGATGTTGGATCGTTCTCTCAGATTAAATAGTCTGCGTTGTGTGTAAAGAACGCTAGCTCTCATACCATATTAATAAAATAATAACTCCTTCCTTAATGAATAAGTGGTCATTTACAGATTGGTAATGCATATGTATCGAACTAACGATACGTGATATAGAGGGTTTCATCCTATTTGTACTACTAGCTTAATACAGAGACTATCACAAAACAAAACAAAAAAATACAATTCAGTCCCTATACTAACTATTATAACCAATCACATCCTTATATTTTTCATATTCCAACCACACGGAAGGCAGAAGAAGAAACTAATGACACTTCATACATTCCAACCATTAACCATCATTTACATACACTCATCAAAAGTTCCTAAAAATAAATAAAGTTACTTAGTTTTAATCATTGTTATTCATCCAAAATTTGGAAAAAGTTGCTCACATCAGGTACGCAAATTCGGCCGCAAAATTTTAGTCACGACTTGCAAAAGGAAAATTTATTTGCGACCTAAATGTTTTGCGACGGGTGCCCATCGCAAACTGATCGATTCTTTCTTTTTTTTTTTGTGATGGTACACTCATCGCAATTTCCGTTGCTTGTTGCGATCTTTTTCTTTTTTATATGTAGCGATGGTTGCTTTGCTGAGACATAAAGTTCCAGATTAGTGACAACTGTAATGAACTAAAGTCCAAATATTCTTCCAACCATTTTCCCAGATTTTTCCTTCACAATTCTGCAGTTAAAATAGCTTAACAATAAGCCCTAGCGACCCATAGGGGATCATGTTAATCACTTCAAAGATGGAAAAGGAAAAAAAAAAGAACACCACTCTTTGTCCCGAAAACATGCATTGATAAATGACGCAGTTCACATTCAAGAAACTGGCAAAGCTCATCTAACTTGCTCATCGAGTAGTTAATTATTCGTACAATAACAACAGCAGTTGCTTTAACGCTGCATTATTTTACTCGACAAATAAGAAGTGTTTCGTTCAAAACTGGTAATCCTCGTATCTCATAGCACAGTCCACATATTGAAAGTGCGCACCGAGGGACTTAGGACAGTCACGAGCCAAGTCGTCCACGGCTACCTCCAAGCAATGTTGGCAGTCGATTTGCCCAATGTTTGCGCTACAGATTGCATATCCATAAACAGTTGTTCCTTGATTCGTGTTAGTCAGTTCGCTTGTGTAGTTTGGATCGTAAGGAGCATTGGCCACCAATTGCTTGAGAATGTCGTTCACGTTTTCTGCATAAGGGTCGGTCGGTCCGCCAGACCATGACGATGTGCTGCATCCACCCGATACGAAGGTTGTGTCTGGGGCACTTTCACAAACCAATATAGGAAGTCCAAAAAGGAGCGTGGTTATTACAGTAACGATGTAAATATTACGAGTCATCTTTCTTTTTCGTTTTCGTATTTGCTTTGCATTGCGACCTATTTATAAGCCTCAGAATACATTGTTTTTCGTTTTTATCATCGCGGTATTTGTCTACGTGCTGCTCATGCTCCTAGAAAAGGTTAATCTGCCGCCAAATAGAGAAATCGAATCACATAAATGTTAACGGACTACGTGACAAAAGGGAAGATTATAAAAAACACATAAATAGAAAATGAATACGAGGAATACTTAGAATGCAGCCGAATAATAGATTCGTTACAAAAAAAAATAGGTAAACGCCAAAGGGGGATCGAGCTCTTAACTGTATTGTTTTTCGGTCAGGAAAACAGAAAAGGACATGTTTTGGAAACTTATAACTGTTACGTTGAGCGGAATATTTTTAGCAGGCTTTAATGCTCGTGCGATAGGACATAGAATTCGTGTAATAATACATAGGGTGGTGATTTTATTTTTCTTTTTTACTTATTATAAAATAGTTGAATCATGCATAAAAGTAGGCAATATAGACCTAATATTTAGCACATATTGTTCTCTAAGCAAGTCTCATGCATAAAGGCAAAAAATGCCAATTACATTTCTCATTGCCATAGTTGAAATCCTTGATGAATATATGATATATCCATACGTGAATCGTTCTAATATATGCATATATCATATATTCATATCCGGCAATCCTCGTCATTATTTGCATCCTAATATTAACCATGCGTATCATCGATCCATACATCGAATCCAGGTATAGACGATTTCGTCAAGGAGTTTGATTAGCTAATATATATACACGTTTGTTACTCTAACATTTAACCATCATACAACTCATAAGAAATCAGTTCGATAAAGGAAAAGAATGAAAAAGAGAATGCTCTCCACCATCTTTGTGCTTTCTTGTTTGATTATTTTCTTATATGAAGATGTATTCGTAGTAAAATGCGCTCCAAACACCACCATTGACGATTACGATTGCTCGAACGACACATATGCTCCAGACAGTGGATATGCTCGTGAAGTTGACTATGGTCTTAACGAGTTGGCCTACATGACTATCGATCAGAACAACTTTCAGTACTATCTCAACGGAACATACGCCATAGGATTTGCATACTGCCAACCAAACCTCTTTACTGTCCCAGACGACTGTATAATTTGCTTGGAGGCTGCTGCCGACTTTTTGAGGGACGACTGTGAGAATTCGACGTCTGCATACGTTGCAATGATAGACTGTGGCATGAGGTACTATCCAGTTTCTCAGTGACCTAATTGCGCGCATGAGGTATTAAATCCTTTTCCAGTTTTTGCAATATTCAGAATAAGAGTCGAGGCTTGATTTCCCTCAAAATATTTGCCTGAATAAGAGGCGATGTTATTTTCAAGTGTCAACGCATTCATGGCGTAAGAAGACATGTTATCTCTATGTAGTGTGTATTGATTTCCTTACAAGGTTTTCAAGTGTCACTCGATGTTATCTTTGTATCAAAAAGCTATTTCACATAACCTTTTGAACAAAAGAATCCAAAGGGTTTATCAAAAGCGATAGCACTATTGTCGACTTTCGATACGCAAACGCTTTTGCAAAAATGTATTGGAAAAAGTGATCTGAATGCCGGCAATGGCTCTTGTGAGACATATGAGACACGATCCGTATGAAGCTATTGCGTACATGCGTGAGAACACAAATGTAATGGATGAATAAATAATACACGGAAGTGGAGATTTGCTACAGTGCCAAACTATGTTGAGCAGTTAACGTGAGTGCCATAGCAAATCTAGCTACCATCTGTTGTGCTTCCCCTCCCTCTTCGGTGCCGCCATCAACTCTGCGGTCACTACCAAAAAATGATACCATAAATTAAAGCGACGAAATGCTACAGTAAAACCAGCCACAAAATATCGACCAACGTTTGCGACGGTCCAAAGGTCGCTACTTTTAGCAACGGTGATGCCGTCGCAAATGGACAAATTGCAAAGACTCGTCTCTTTTATGTAAGGTGAAGTCTAGTCTGCGACGGACAGAGACAAGAAAAACTTCGGTGTTATTTGCGACTCGGCTAAGAGCATCTCCAACCCGCAGCATAATAATACAGTTAACTCTGCACAATATTACAGCTGCAACAGTGCTTTTACTCCAACCCATAAACTCTATTTTCTACACTAATTTTCACTCCAACCCATTAACTGTATTTTCTACTCTAAAAAACAAATTCTTATGTTAAATTTTATATTATAATAATTAAAAAGTCAATAAAATTATAATTTCTTAGCATATTATTTAATTATATTTTATTAAATTAAAATGAAAATATAAATAAATAAAAGGAAATTAACATTATTTTTACTTTTATTATTACACGAATATCAAATATTTAAATATAATTAAAATAATTTATTAAATAAATTATATAAAAGAAAGTACAACACAATTTTTATGTTGAATATTGTGTTTACTCTACATCTAGAGTATCTCTGCTAATCAGCACAATATTTTTAGATATAGAGTCTCATTGGAGTAAAGACATACTTTATTTTTGTGTTTTACACAAAAATAAAGTACCCGTTGGAGATGCTCTAAGAGTGAGCGCTACCCTTAGCGACGATAGTATTCTCTTTAAAATTTTCCTTTTTTTTTCCTTTTCATTTTTTTTTCATGGGATATGGTCGCTAATATTTGCGATCACATTCCCGTCGCAATTCCGTCGCTATGGTCGGTAGCAAAGTTAGTGAAGGTTTGTTTTTTTCCGACAGGTGTTTTAGCGATGGACTAGTTTCGTCGTAAGTCCGTCGCAAAAACTGTTCTGCGACTTGTTTAATACTCGGCTTTTTTTTTGTAGTGCGTCACTTTTTGGCGCATTGATTATCATATTACATATTTTTCTTAAAGTTATGTTATTTTTCTTTCGGATAAAAGTATGAATTTTAAACAGGACTTTTGAACACTACGGAAGTGTAAAAAAATCGATGGTCGAAACCGTCTCAAATCCGTCAGATTTGTGATGGGTGTTTTGATGGATTAAAAACTGACGATGATCAAATCAGAAGTTCAATTATTAGAAACCCATGTCAATCATAAATATACAGCAAAAGTCTAAAAAATTAATTCAACAAAGCTAAACATGTTCAAATAAAAACAAAACGAAACCCTTGGAGTCTCGTTTCAATTTCGTGTACCTTTGGTACGTGCATGCTTTGATTGATGACTTCACCAAAATTGTTCCTTGTTGGTTGATTGCACTAGAGTTGGCACTAAATCTGCCTTGCCGTTGACAATTAGCTCGAACACCTCTTCTTCTTCTTCTTCCCATTGAGCCTCTTCTGCCACCTCTATTAAAGTTCACCTGATAGCCATTGATCTTCCAGCAATTTTCTTTTGTGTGGCCAATGATCTTGCAAAAATCACAGAACAACTGTGATTTATCAACATGAAGTTTCGGTCTATTTTGTGCCATTGAAGTCCTTAGCGCAATGGTGTTTTCTAAGCCCTGTCCTTGAATGCTAATTGTTCTTTGAGCTTCTTCATTTGCGACTATGGCAAAGTCTTGGCTGTGAGTTGGCATAGGCGACATCATGAGTATTTGCAACCTCACAATTCCATAGCATTCATTTAATCCCATTAAAATTGCATCATCTTCATCTGACCACCTTGGTTGGTCTCGAGATACAATCATTGTCGATGATGGCGTGAGGCTATCATATTCGTCTCATGTTGTTTAAGCTTAATACTTGGTGACATTTTTGGATCCTTGCGTGATGGTGTTTAACTCCCCGTATAACGCATAGTCTCGCACCATTGATCTTATCAAATCGTTCTCTTAGGTCGTTCCACACAAGGTAGGCTGAATCGCAGTAGACAACGCCTTGAATCAGGTCTCTAGATAAGGATTAATGAATCCAAGATCTAACAAGCGCATTACATCTGCGCCATTGCTGTGCTTGGTGAGAGTCTTCCGAGCAAAACTTTGCAAGAACCATCAATAAACCCCAATTTATTCTTTGTCTCAAGTGCGGTCGTCGCTTCTCTACTCCAAACCTTGTACTTCTCTGATCCTCTTAATATTTTTGGTAACAAGATCTAGGTTTGGGGTATCTGAGGGATGGATATAGAGAGGATGGTGAATGTCGATTTTCTACCATTATTTCTTTTCTTGATTCTTCATTCTGATTTTTGTCTGAATCGTCTTCCTTCGATGAATCGCCCATGGTGAAGAAGATGGGTGATGGATGTTGGATCGTTCTCTCAAATTAAATAGTCTGCATTGTGTGTAAAGAACGCTAGCTCTCATACCATATTAAGAAAATAATAACTCCTTCATTAATGAATCATTGGTCATTTACAGATTGGTAATGCATATGTATCGAACTATCGCTACCTGATACAGAGGGTTTCATCCTATTTGTACTACTAGCTTAATACAGAGACTATCTATTAAAACAAATAAAAAATTACAATTCAGTCCCTATACTAACTATTATAACCAATCACATCCTTGTATTTTTCACATTCCAACCACAAGGAAGGCAGAAGAAGCAACTAATGACATTTCATTCATAGTTGAAAAAACTTGTTGAATATATGATATATTCATATGTGAATCGTTCTCATATATGTATATATGAAATTCATCTCCGACATCCAGATATTATCTTTGTGATTTATCGCAACATATATTGAATCCAGGTATAGACGATTACATCAAAAGTTCGATAGTCAATGCGTATATCTATATCTATATATTTATTTGCGACGGGTGCCCATCGCAAACTGATCGATTCTTTCTTTTTTTTGTGATGGTACACTCATCGCAATTTCCGTTGCTTGTTGCGATCTTTTTCTTTTATATGTAGCGATGGTTGCTTTGCTGAGACATAAAGTTCCAGATTAGTGACAACTGTAATGAACTAAAGTCCAAATATTCTTCCAACCATTTTCCCAGATTTTTCCTTCACAATTCTGCAGTTAAAATAGCTTAACAATAAGCCCTAGCGACCCATAGGGGATCATGTTAATCACTTCAAAGATGGAAAAGGAAAAAAAAAGAACACCACTCTTTGTCCCGAAAACATAAATTGATAAATGACGCAGTTCGCATTCAAGAAACTGGCAAAGCTCATCTAACTCGCTCATCGAGTAGTCAATTATTCGTACGTACAATTAACAGCAGCAGTTGCTTTAACGCTGCATTATTTTATTCGACAACTAAGAAGCGTTTCGTTCAAAACTGGTAATCCTCGTATCTCATAGCACAGTCCACATATGCAATATTCGCACCGAGGGACTTGGGACAATCACGAGCCAAGTCGTCCACGGCTTTTTCCAAGCAATGTTGGCAGTCGATTTGCCCAATGTTTGCGCTACAGATTGCATATCCATAAACAGTTGTTCCTTGATTCGTGTTAGTCAGTTCGCTTGTGTAGTTTGGATCGTAAGGAGCATTGGCCACCAATTGCTTGAGAATGTCGTTCACATTTTCTGCATAAGGGTCGGTCGGTCCGCCAGACCATGACGATGTGCTGCATCCACCCGATACGAAGGTTGTGTCTGGGGCACTTTCACAAACCAATATAGAAAGTCCAAAAAGGAGCGTGGTTATTACAGTAACGATGTAAATATTACGAGTCATCTTTCTTTTTCGTTTTCGTATTTGCTTTGCATTGCGACCTATTTATAAGCCTCAGAATACATTGTTTTTCGTTTTTATCATCGCGGTATTTGTTTACGTGTTCATGCTCCGAGAAAAGGTTAGCCGCCAAATAGAGAAATCGAATCACATAAATGTTAACGGGGACTACGTGACAAAAGGGAGAATTGGAAAAAACAGATAAATAGAAAATGAATACTGAGGAATACTTCGAATGCAGCCGAATAATCAATTCGTAACAAAAACAATAGGTAAACGCCAGAGGAGGATCAAACTCTTAACTGTATTGTTTTTCGGTCAGGAAAACGGAAAAGGACATGTTTTGGAAACTTGTAAACTGTCTTACGTTGAGCGGAATATTTTTAGCAGGCTTTAATGCTCGTGCGATGGGACATAGAACTCGTGCAATAATACATGGGGTGGTGATTTTATTTTTCTTTTTTATTTATTATAGAATAGTTGAATCAAATGCATAAAAGTAGGCAATATAGACCTAATATTTAGCACATATTGTTCTCTAAGCAAGTCTCATGCATAAAGGCAAAAAATGCCAATTACATTTCTCATTGCCATAGTTGAAATCCTTGATGAATATATGATATATCCATACGTGAATCGTTCTAATATATGCATATATCATATATTCATATCCGGCAATCCTCGTCATTATTTGCATCCTAATATTAACCATGCGTATCATCGATCCATACATCGAATCCAGGTATAGACGATTTCGTCAAGGAGTTTGATTAGCTAATATATATACACGTTTGTTACTCTAACATTTAACCATCATACAACTCATAAGAAATCAGTTCGATAAGGGAAAAGAATGAACAAGAGAATTCTCTCCACCATCTTTGTGCTTTCTTGTTTGATTATTTTCTTATATGAAGATGTATTCGTAGTAAAATGCGCTCCAAACACCACCATTGACGATTACGATTGCTCGAACGACACATATGCTCCAGACAGTGGATATGCTCGTGAAGTTGACTATGGTCTTAACGAGTTGGCCTACATGACTATCGATCAGAACAACTTTCAGTACTATCTCAACGGAACATACGCCATAGGATTTGCATACTGCCAACCAAACCTCTTTACTGTCCCAGACGACTGTATAATTTGCTTGGAGGCTGCTGCCGACTTTTTGAGGGACGACTGTGAGAATTCGACGTCTGCATACGTTGCAATGATAGACTGTGGCATGAGGTACTATCCAGTTTCTCAGTGACCTAATTGCGCGCATGAGGTATTAAATCCTTTTCCAGTTTTTGCAATATTCAGAATAAGAGTCGAGGCTTGATTTCCCTCAAAATATTTGCCTGAATAAGAGGCGATGTTATTTTCAAGTGTCAACGCATTCATGGCGTAAGAAGACATGTTATCTCTATGTAGTGTGTATTGATTTCCTTACAAGGTTTTCAAGTGTCACTCGATGTTATCTTTGTATCAAAAAGCTATTTCACATAACCTTTTGAACAAAAAGAATCCAAAGGGTTTATCAAAAGCGATAGCACTATTGTCGACTTTCGATACGCAAACGCTTTTGCAAAAATGTATTGGAAAAAGTGATCTGAATGCCGGCAATGGCTCTTGTGAGACATATGAGACACGATCCGTATGAAGCTATTGCGTACATGCGTGAGAACACAAATGTAATGGATGAATAAATAATACACGGAAGTGGAGATTTGCTACAGTGCCAAACTATGTTGAGCAGTTAACGTGAGTGCCATAGCAAATCTAGCTACCATCTGTTGTGCTTCCCCTCCCTCTTCGGTGCCGCCATCAACTCTGCGGTCACTACAAAAAATGATACCATAAATTAAAGCGACGAAATGCTACAGTAAAACCAGCCACAAAATATCGACCAACGTTTGCGACGGTCCAAAGGTCGCTACTTTTAGCAACGGTGATGCCGTCGCAAATGGACAAATTGCAAAGACTCGTCTCTTTTATGTAAGGTGAAGTCTAGTCTGCGACGGACAGAGACAAGAAAAACTTCGGTGTTATTTGCGACTCGGCTAAGAGCATCTCCAACCCGCAGCATAATAATACAGTTAACTCTGCACAATATTACAGCTGCAACAGTGCTTTTACTCCAACCCATAAACTCTATTTTCTACACTAATTTTCACTCCAACCCATTAACTGTATTTTCTACTCTAAAAAACAAATTCTTATGTTAATTTTATATTATAATAATTAAAAGTCAATAAAATTATAATTTCTTAGCATATTATTTAATTATATTTTATTAAATTAAAATGAAAATATAAATAAATAAAGGAAATTAACATTATTTTTACTTTTATTATTACACGAATATCAAATATTTAAATATAATTAAAATAATTTATTAAATAAATTATATAAAAAGAAAGTACAACACAATTTTTATGTTGAATATTGTGTTTACTCTACATCTAGAGTATCTCTGCTAATCAGCACAATATTTTTAGATATAGAGTCTCATTGGAGTAAAGACATACTTTATTTTTGTGTTTTACACAAAAATAAAGTACCCGTTGGAGATGCTCTAAGAGTGAGCGCTACCCTTAGCGACGATAGTATTCTCTTTTAAAATTTTCCTTTTTTTTCCTTTTCATTTTTTTTTCATGGGATATGGTCGCTAATATTTGCGATCACATTCCCGTCGCAATTCCGTCGCTATGGTCGGTAGCAAAGTTAGTGAAGGTTTGTTTTTTTTCCGACAGGTGTTTTAGCGATGGACTAGTTTCGTCGTAAGTCCGTCGCAAAAACTGTTCTGCGACTTGTTTAATACTCGGCTTTTTTTTTGTAGTGCGTCACTTTTTGGCGCATTGATTATCATATTACATATTTTTCTTAAAGTTATGTTATTTTTCTTTCGGATAAAAGTATGAATTTTAAACAGGACTTTTGAACACTACGGAAGTGTAAAAAAATCGATGGTCGAAACCGTCTCAAATCCGTCAGATTTGTGATGGGTGTTTTGATGGATTAAAAACTGACGATGATCAAATCAGAAGTTCAATTATTAGAAACCCATGTCAATCATAAATATACAGCAAAAGTCTAAAAAATTAATTCAACAAAGCTAAACATGTTCAAATAAAAACAAAACGAAACCCTTGGAGTCTCGTTTCAATTTCGTGTACCTTTTACGTGCATGCTTTGATTGATGACTTCACCAAAATTGTTCCTTGTTGGTTGATTGCACTAGAGTTGGCACTAAATCTGCCTTGCCGTTGACAATTAGCTCGAACACCTCTTCTTCTTCTTCTTCCCATTGAGCCTCTTCTGCCACCTCTATTAAAGTTCACCTGATAGCCATTGATCTTCCAGCAATTTTCTTTTGTGTGGCCAATGATCTTGCAAAAATCACAGAACAACTGTGATTTATCAACATGAAGTTTCGGTCTATTTTGTGCCATTGAAGTCCTTAGCGCAATGGTGTTTTCTAAGCCCTGTCCTTGAATGCTAATTGTTCTTTGAGCTTCTTCATTTGCGACTATGGCAAAGTCTTGGCTGTGAGTTGGCATAGGCGACATCATGAGTATTTGCAACCTCACAATTCCATAGCATTCATTTAATCCCATTAAAAATTGCATCATCTTCATCTGACCACCTTGGTTGGTCTCGAGATACAATCATTGTCGATGATGGCGTGAGGCTATCATATTCGTCTCATGTTGTTTAAGCTTAATACTTGGTGACATTTTTGGATCCTTGCGTGATGGTGTTTAACTCCCCGTATAACGCATAGTCTCGCACCATTGATCTTATCAAATCGTTCTCTTAGGTCGTTCCACACAAGGTAGGCTGAATCGCAGTAGACAACGCCTTGAATCAGGTCTCTAGATAAGGATTAATGAATCCAAGATCTAACAAGCGCATTACATCTGCGCCATTGCTGTGCTTGGTGAGAGTCTTCCGAGCAAAACTTTGCAAGAACCATCAATAAACCCCAATTTATTCTTTGTCTCAAGTGCGGTCGTCGCTTCTCTACTCCAAACCTTGTACTTCTCTGATCCTCTTAATATTTTTGGTAACAAGATCTAGGTTTGGGGTATCTGAGGGATGGATATAGAGAGGATGGTGAATGTCGATTTTCTACCATTATTTCTTTTCTTGATTCTTCATTCTGATTTTTGTCTGAATCGTCTTCCTTCGATGAATCGCCCATGGTGAAGAAGATGGGTGATGGATGTTGGATCGTTCTCTCAAATTAAATAGTCTGCATTGTGTGTAAAGAACGCTAGCTCTCATACCATATTAAGAAAATAATAACTCCTTCATTAATGAATCATTGGTCATTTACAGATTGGTAATGCATATGTATCGAACTATCGCTACCTGATACAGAGGGTTTCATCCTATTTGTACTACTAGCTTAATACAGAGACTATCTATCATAAAACAAATAAAAAATTACAATTCAGTCCCTATACTAACTATTATAACCAATCACATCCTTGTATTTTTCACATTCCAACCACAAGGAAGGCAGAAGAAGCAACTAATGACATTTCATTCATAGTTGAAAAACCTTGTTGAATATATGATATATTCATATGTGAATCGTTCTCATATATGTATATATGAAATTCATCTCCGACATCCAGATATTATCTTTGTGATTTATATCGCAACATATATTGAATCCAGGTATAGACGATTACATCAAAAGTTCGATAGTCAATGCGTATATCTATATCTATATATTTATTTGCGACGGTGCCCATCGCAAACTGATCGATTCTTTCTTTTTTTTTGTGATGGTACACTCATCGCAATTTCCGTTGCTTGTTGCGATCTTTTTCTTTTTTATATGTAGCGATGGTTGCTTTGCTGAGACATAAAGTTCCAGATTAGTGACAACTGTAATGAACTAAAGTCCAAATATTCTTCCAACCATTTTCCCAGATTTTTCCTTCACAATTCTGCAGTTAAAATAGCTTAACAATAAGCCCTAGCGACCCATAGGGGATCATGTTAATCACTTCAAAGATGGAAAAGGAAAAAAAAAGAACACCACTCTTTGTCCCGAAAACATAAATTGATAAATGACGCAGTTCGCATTCAAGAAAACTGGCAAAGCTCATCTAACTCGCTCATCGAGTAGTCAATTATTCGTACGTACAATTAACAGCAGCAGTTGCTTTAACGCTGCATTATTTTATTCGACAACTAAGAAGCGTTTCGTTCAAAACTGGTAATCCTCGTATCTCATAGCACAGTCCACATATGCAATATTCGCACCGAGGGACTTGGGACAATCACGAGCCAAGTCGTCCACGGCTTTTTCCAAGCAATGTTGGCAGTCGATTTGCCCAATGTTTGCGCTACAGATTGCATATCCATAAACAGTTGTTCCTTGATTCGTGTTAGTCAGTTCGCTTGTGTAGTTTGGATCGTAAGGAGCATTGGCCACCAATTGCTTGAGAATGTCGTTCACATTTTCTGCATAAGGGTCGGTCGGTCCGCCAGACCATGACGATGTGCTGCATCCACCCGATACGAAGGTTGTGTCTGGGGCACTTTCACAAACCAATATAGAAAGTCCAAAAAGGAGCGTGGTTATTACAGTAACGATGTAAATATTACGAGTCATCTTTCTTTTTCGTTTTCGTATTTGCTTTGCATTGCGACCTATTTATAAGCCTCAGAATACATTGTTTTTCGTTTTTATCATCGCGGTATTTGTTTACGTGTTCATGCTCCGAGAAAAGGTTAGCCGCCAAATAGAGAAATCGAATCACATAAATGTTAACGGGGACTACGTGACAAAAGGGAGAATTGGAAAAAACAGATAAATAGAAAATGAATACTGAGGAATACTTCGAATGCAGCCGAATAATCAATTCGTAACAAAAAACAATAGGTAAACGCCAGAGGAGGATCAAACTCTTAACTGTATTGTTTTTTCGGTCAGGAAAACGGAAAAGGACATGTTTTGGAAACTTGTAAACTGTCTTACGTTGAGCGGAATATTTTTAGCAGGCTTTAATGCTCGTGCGATGGGACATAGAACTCGTGCAATAATACATGGGGTGGTGATTTTATTTTTCTTTTTTATTTATTATAGAATAGTTGAATCAAATGCATAAAAGTAGGCAATATAGACCTAATATTTAGCACATATTGTTCTCTAAGCAAGTCTCATGCATAAAGGCAAAAAATGCCAATTACATTTCTCATTGCCATAGTTGAAATCCTTGATGAATATATGATATATCCATACGTGAATCGTTCTAATATATGCATATATCATATATTCATATCCGGCAATCCTCGTCATTATTTGCATCCTAATATTAACCATGCGTATCATCGATCCATACATCGAATCCAGGTATAGACGATTTCGTCAAGGAGTTTGATTAGCTAATATATATACACGTTTGTTACTCTAACATTTAACCATCATACAACTCATAAGAAATCAGTTCGATAAGGGAAAAGAATGAACAAGAGAATTCTCTCCACCATCTTTGTGCTTTCTTGTTTGATTATTTTCTTATATGAAGATGTATTCGTAGTAAAATGCGCTCCAAACACCACCATTGACGATTACGATTGCTCGAACGACACATATGCTCCAGACAGTGGATATGCTCGTGAAGTTGACTATGGTCTTAACGAGTTGGCCTACATGACTATCGATCAGAACAACTTTCAGTACTATCTCAACGGAACATACGCCATAGGATTTGCATACTGCCAACCAAACCTCTTTACTGTCCCAGACGACTGTATAATTTGCTTGGAGGCTGCTGCCGACTTTTTGAGGGACGACTGTGAGAATTCGACGTCTGCATACGTTGCAATGATAGACTGTGGCATGAGGTACTATCCAGTTTCTCAGTGACGTAATTGCACCTTTTCTAGTTTTGCAATATTTCCAAAATAAGGGCCGAGGTTTGATTTCCCCCAAAATATCACCCGAATAAGAGCCGATGTTATTTTGAAGTCTCAAAGCATCCATGGCGTAAGAAGATATATGTTATCACGAGGTTTTTAAGTGTCACTTGATGTTATCTTTGTATGCAAAAAGCTATTTCACATAACCTTTTGAACAAAAAGAACCCAAAGGGTTATCAAAAGCAATAGCATATCTTACCATCTCGTGACTATCGTTGACTTTCGATACGCATATGCTTTTGCAAATGTATTGGAAAAAAGTGATCTAAATGTACCATTAGCGCCGGGAATGGCTCTTATGTGAGACACGATCCGGATCCTCTATGAAGCTATTGCGTACATGCGTGAGAACACAAATGTAACGGAGAATGAATAATAGTACACACGTTGATAGATTTGCTACGGTGCCAAACTATGGTGAGCAGTTAACATGAGTACCATAGCAAATCTAGCTACCATCTGTTGTGCTTCCCGTCCCTCTTCAGTGCTGCCATCAACTCTGCAGTCACTACAAAAAATGATACCATAAATTAAAGCGACGAAATGCTACAGTACAACCAGCCACAAAATATCGACTGACGTTTGCGACGGTCCAAAGGTCGCTACTTTTAGCAACGGTAATGCCGTCGCAAATGGACAAATTGCAAAGACTCGGTCTCCTTTATGTAAGATGAAGTCTAGTCTGCGACGGACAGAGACAAGAAAACTTCGGTGTTATTTGCGACTCGGCTAAGAGCATCTCCAACCAGTTAAGTCTGCACAATATTACAGCTGCAACAGTGCTTTTACTCCAACCCATAAACTCTATGTTCTACACTAATTTTCACTCAAACCCTACTCTAAAAATCAAATTCTTATATTAAATTTTATATTATAATAATTAAAAAGTCAATAAAATTATAATTTATAAACTTAGCATATTATTTAATTATATTTTATTAAATTAAAATGAAAATATAAATAAATAAATAAATAAAAGAAATTAAAATTATTTTTACTTTATTATTATACGAATATCAAATATTTAAATATTATTAAAATATTTTTATTAAATAAATTATATAAAAAGAAAGTACAACACCATTTTTATGTTGAATATTGTGTGTAATTAATCAGCACAATATTAGTGTTAGATATAGAGTCCCATTGGAGTAAAGATATACTTTATTTTTGTGTTTTACACAAAAATAAAGTATATGTTGGAGATGCTCTAAGAGTGAGCTACCCTTGCGACGATAGTTTTCTCTTTCTTTTTTTTTTTTTTTTATTTTTTTTTTCCGATGGGGATATGGTCGCTAATATTTGCGATCACATTCATGTCGCAATTCCGTCGCTATGGTCGGTAGCAAAGTTAGTGACGGTTTTTTTTTTTCGCGACAGGTGTTTTAGCGATGGAGTAGTTTGGTCGTAAGTCAGTCGCAAAAACTGTTCTGCCACTTGTTTAATACTCGGCTTTTTTGTAGTGCGTCACTCTTTTTTTTTTGAATTTTTTACCTATTTTTTTTAATTTTTTCCTTTTTTTGGAATTTTTTTATCATTTTTATGCTTAATTTATCATTTTTTTGTTCCTTTAGCGATGGAATTCCGCGCTAATTTTGCAATTCCGTCTAACTTAACGGATGGACCAATTTGGTTCAAATTAAGAAACATGGGGACTAAATGTAGCAAGTGAGAATATTTAGGACCAAAAGCGCCCGTAGGGTAAACATCGGGGACCAAAAATGGTTTTCTCCCAAATGTAAAAGTTTTAAAATCACAAGAGAATTTCCATCGGAAAGAAAGTAGAGAAAAAAGCCCGAGAGCCGAAACTCACTACCCATTGCACCAATGATGGACCCGAGCCGCCCATCGGCGCAGAAGCCACCTAGCAGATACGAAAGAGAGATGGAGGAATATGAAACCCAAACAATATTAGGGTTTTATAAAAGTGAAAAACAAAAATTAATTTTTTTGTTAAAATTTTCAAAATCGAAAAACCCGGTCCAAAAATTGGAACGTATTTTTCATGGCAATATATAAAAATAAAATAAAATAAAATGAGATGGAAATTCCGTCCAAACTACTAGAAAATTATAGTAAAAGGAGTGAAAAGTATAAAAGTAAAAATTTGAAAAGAATGGCTTTGCGATGTAATCTTCATCACAATTACTTAAAAAACTAAAGTAAAAAATTAATATCTAAGATTATTTTCGCTGAACATTCTGTCGAATTTTATCTAATGTAAACTATTAAATGTCATACCAATTGCCAATTACAAGCATTAACTCCATAAAAAGAAAAAAAAAATCTGTCTTTAATAAGCCTCCATATACATTGTTTTCGTTCATAGACGTATCAGTTGTCTACCACCGAATGTATCATTCGTCAATATATCATAATTAGTATAATTTGACATATAGTGTTTATTAGCATGAGGAAAGGGCTTACTTGTATACTTCAAACTCGTACACTAACTTTTCTGGCACTTCTTGTCGGAATTTTCCTTCATATTGAAACATGATACATATACTGGAATATTATTGGCCGACAATCCTCATCCGTATTTCAAAAGCCTTATTGAAATATTCATGTCCGACATTATCATAGTTTAAAAACCTTACTGAAACATTCATGTCCCGCAATTCTCATCCTTATTTGTACATTCTGATATTTGTTGGGTTGAGCGGTAATATTTTTTAATTTTGGATCAGATGTAGTTGTATTTGGACCCCACGACAATTTATCAGGATATTAATTAAACCGAAATGACACCGAGAACACCGAGATTTTTACTTGGTTCGGCCAATACGGGGAGACAATAGTTTTATTCTATTTGAGAATATTACACCGTACAAAATAACGCACTTGTTTAAACCCAAACTCGAGACCCCTTACGTGACCCGGGTAATGTTTTTATACTCACTCTCAATTACCTAGTAAAAACTACACACACTATCACCCTCATCCATCCGGACAAGATTTCCCTTCTTTTTCTTTTTCTTTTTTCCTCTCAGTTTTTTTTCTCTCCCACTCCACCCTCTCTCTCTCTCGTTGGTTTTGGGGTGTTTAATACATTGAGCTAGGAAGCCTATTTATAGGCAATTAAGGAGAACAAAACGTCATGGCATAGCTTATTAGAGAACAAATCCAATTTGAACACCTATTATTTCTATTCCATGTTGAAAAGTCAACAATTCTCCCCCCTTTTCAACATCTGCGTCTTCTTCAGAGAGCACTCCAGCGAACCGAGAATGAGAGTAACTTTCGTAAATACCACGAACGTCCATTGGCCTTCCTTTGTAGCACCTACACATAATCCGAATCAAGGATTCCAGTTCTACCCCACTTGATTCAATCAACGGCCAATCTTATGTGCAGCTATGTTGAACCGACTCGACCCGTCGATTCCTGAAGAGGGACTTCGATGCAACCCTTCTCCAGCAGGATTTCCTTTCTCACTATCGTCTGCCTTTATACCTCGCGCGCGATTTTCGTGAACCCATCAAGGTCTGAGTATTGTATACCATACTCACGTCCAGACGATACAAACCTTTGCACTTTCTCCCTTTGGTAGATCATTTCCCCATTTCCACCATGTGTGATTTTCCAGACTCCCCCTGCTATGAAACCCTTCTGATATCTTTTCTGATGTGGAAGATCAGACACAGCTGCAACCACAGAGCATACTCAGAATACCAGGAGGGTTTGGCTCTAATACCACTTGTTGGGGTTGAGCGGTAATATTTAATTTTGGATCAACGGTAGTTGCATTTGGACCCCACGATAATTTATCAAGATATTAATTAAGCCGAAATGACACCAAGAAAACATCGAGATTTTTACGTGGTTCGGTCAATACCGCCTACCTCCACGGAGAGACAATAGTTTTACTCTATTTGAGAATATTACACCGTTGTACGCTCTTGTTTAAACCCAAACTCGAGACCCCTTACCCGACCCGTGTAATGCTTTTATACTCACTCTCAACTACCTAGTAAAAACTACACCCGCTCTCATCCTTATTCACTCGGACAAGATTTCCCTTCTTTGTCTTTTTCTTTTTTCCTCTCATTTTTTTTCTCTCTCACTCCACCCTTTCTCTCTCTCTCGTTGGTTTTTGGTGTGTTTAATACATTGAGCTAGGAAGCCTATTTATAGGCAATTAAGGAGAACAAAACCACATGCATTGCTCATTAGAGAGCAAATCCAATTTGAACACCTATTCTTTCTTTTCCATGTTGAAAAGTCAACAATATTTTCCACGTGAACCGCTGTCACGTTATGAATAGTATACAAAGACGAAAACCTAAACAACAAGAGTTTGGCAATTTATATATATAGGTGTGTCACCCTAAACAAAGTCGATTAAGGAGCGAAATGAAGACGAATAAGCTTTGTGGTGCATTGTGCTTTATTGTTCGCTCGCTTTCATTGCGACCCAAATACTTCCGTTAAAGATTATGATTGCTCTGATAACACATACAATGAAGAAGGGGGTTATGCAATGGAAGTTGACTACGCTCTTGAGGACTTTGCCCTACTTGACCGTCTGATCGGAACAACTTACAGTGACTATTGACGGAATATAAACACTACAGCATTTGCATACTGCGAGCCAAACATCATTGCAAATCACGACGACTGCATCATTTGCCTGCGCCGCTTCCGACTTCATGAGGGAATGGTAGATTGTGGTCTGATGTATTATCCACTTCAATAGTGAGGTTGTGGCACATGTTGGAAATTATTCGAACAGCGGGCTTTGGGCTTTTTTGACAGCTCTAGCCATGACGGCTATGGACAGGTTACGGTTCCGATTCGGCCCATTTAATTTTGGACGTTAAAGTATGACTATTGCCGGTTTCGGTTCCCGGGCCCGGATTACATCCTCATAGCAGGTAACCTTAATTGTATATTTATGTATGTGAGACTTCCGTAGAATCTTGAATTGAATTGTGCTAGATTTAATTATCTATCTATGTAACTAGGGACTTTTACTTTATTAGTTCTTAGTTTAGGACTAAAACGTTATTTATATCAAGTATGTTTGATATAAGACTACGATTATCCATGACCTCCACAACCGGTCATGATAATAAAATATTATTTTCTCTCTCCTCCACATCCACAACCTACACCTCAACCTAACCTAAATAATTTTCAACTTTATCAACAACTCAACACAACCCATACTATTTATATTTTATAATTATTTTAAGTTGTATTTGAATATTTGAAAAATAGATTACATTATATGATATAAAATTTAGATACTATGGCCATTGGAGAAAAATAATATGAATTATGATAGATTATAGAATGTGATAGAGAAATAGACAATTTGAAATTGTGATTCAAAATATATCAATATTAGTCTCTATTTGTAGAGAAACAAAAATCATATATTTTGGTTAAAAATTAAAATTAAAATTTTAATATATATTAAATATATTGTAAACCACAAAACCGGTGTACAGAAAACTGTGCACAACCGGTTGTGACCCGGGTTGGTGCACCAACCGGTTGTGAGTTGGGTCACAACCGGTTGTGGCAATAATTTAGTTTTTTGCTTTATTTTAAATGTTTTTATTCAACGACCGGTTGTGCGGTCGTTGTTAAAGATAGTCTAAATACAATTGTACACAATCGATCTGTAGAGAAAGTTAGTGAATTTATCCGAAGGGGTTGCAAATCGAATTCTAGAGAGAGAAAATAACAAAACACTTTCTCGCACTAGAAATTCTCTCTCACCAACGAAATGAGATTTTCGACCTAAGGTTCAATTTCTACAACTCTTATCCTAAATCTGAGATTTTTGGCCTAGGATTAGTAGGAGTTGATAATTAGGACCTGACAGCTTCGTCCCACTTCTTCGAAATTTCCGGCAATTGTGGTCTGTAATGAATAACGAGGAAATATTGGCTCACAACACAATGGAATATTCCTTCCCAGGTGACTCTGATACTCAGTTGGACGTCCATAGTAGCTATATGTGATCTGGCATTTCTTCACTTTTGCAACAGAGACATATACTTAACAACCTTATTATTCTCAGACATTGGCTAATGAAATATTCATGATCTGGCAATTATCATCCTTATTTAAACATCACCTTTTACATATGATATTATCCCATGTAAATCATCGTTACATGTCATTGAATACAGATTGCTTAGCAGACAAAAAGGAACAAGGACCCAACGAAGACGATTACATCAAGATTTCGCTAATTAATATATATATATACTAATATTCTGGCACACTCTACGTGTGTGTGCAATAAAATGAAATTAATTTAAATAGTTCTAATAAGTAATATAAAAATAGCATTTGTTAGTTATTCTGGCACACCCTACGTGGTTTAAAAAAGTCTATATTTTTTTAATAGATAGTAGAAAAAATCTGATTGGTAAATTGATACAGACCAATTGACAGTTTATCCTAACCCCTCACTCTTAATATGATATATATATATTATATATATATATATATATATATATATATAAAGTCACCCATAAGAAATTGTTTGATAAAGGAGAACAATGAAGACGAGTCAGCTCTCCACCATCACTATGCTTTCGTTTCTGATTGCTTTCTTATACGCAGATGTATTCATCGTAGAATGCGATCCAAACATGACCATTGACGATTATGAGTGCTCGAACGATGCCTACACTCCAAACAGCGGTTATGCTAAGGAAGTTGACGAAGGACTTAATGAATTGGCTTACAACACTATTGATAAACCAAACTTCCAGTACATCCTCTTTGGACAATACGCTGCAGGAGCTGCATACTGCAAGTCAAACCTCTTTCCCATTCCAGTCGACTGCATCACTTGCCTGTGGTCCGCCGCTGACTTCCTTAGGGAAGATTGTGTGTATTCGATGTCTTTGTTAGAATGGTTTACTGTGGCATTAGGTATGAACCACTTGCTCGGTGACGTTGCTGAACGCATGCATGCGCGAGGATTGATGCGACGTATAATTTGCATCGAAATAACCGGGTTTATCCCCGATATTCGGGTCTCGGGGAGGGTCCCGAGTCTCAAAAGAAGAAAACTGGCCGGGTCAGGGACGGGTCCCGGGTCTGGCCAACCCCGCCCGAGACCCGGCCCGAAACTCGCCCCGGAAATATGTATATTATAATTCATTCGTTATTAAATTCGTTATATAGATTTATTATTAATATTATGAATATAAAATATGTTGATCTAATGGTAGAGGTTTGGTATTATAAACTTAAGGTCGTGGTTCGAGTCTCAAGCATTGCATTTCATCATTTATCTTTTAAAACATAAAAGAAAAGAAAAAAAAATCAAATATAGCTGGGTTAGACCCGGTTTGTTCGGGTCCGGCCCGGGGCGGGTTCAGACCGAGGCGGGACGGGTCCCTGGTCCACTTAAAAATGACTGGGGAGGGTCCTGGGTACGGCCAACCCGACCCATACCCGCCCTGCTCCCATCCATAGCTATTGGAAGCTATCAAAAGCAAATCGAAACTACGTTAACTCGCAACTCATATTCTTTTTTTTTCAAAGGCGATAACTTTCATTAAGTAAACGAAAAAATCTACAAGAGAAATGTTCTACCAAACAATTCCCACCGACTGAAATAATCAAGTGGGCAGAAAGACCCAAAGAAAGAGCCAAAATGAAGAGTAAAAATTTAACCTACAGCGACAAAAAGGACCCCCAAATGAACATAAAAATACTACACATTGTGAAAGCACGAAAATTTCAAACAAATCAAAGATAACTGAACCACGATGCCAAAGGGAAGATCCTCAAGTCCAGCCATCCTCAATCAAAGCAAATGCTTGTTCAAAATATCATGCTCAGGCACTGTCCCAATCATTAGAAAGACCTACCTTCAACATGTATTCTCAAAATGCTCAAGACGTACAAAAAGTGGGCTGATCGAGTACTGCAATCATCCAGTTTCTAAATTCCAGCCATTCCGAAATAGCTCCATCTACAGTCTCTTTAATTGGTGTTTTGACCTTTTTGAAAATCCAAATGTTTCTTGTTTTCCATAACCACCATAATATATAGACCGACAATTGGATCCTTTCTTGGTAAACTTGAATTTTAGGACCAGAACAAATCCAAAGCCACCAGTCGTTGAAGCTCGGAGGTTCTTTCATGCGATAGTTCCAAACAATCGGAGCTATATGCCAAATCATTTGAGCTCTAGAGCAGCTAAAGAAAATGTGTTCAAGGTCCTCCTCTTTTCACCACACATACTACAAATGGGGTCGATAGGAACTCCTTTCCTTAGCAGCTGAACTTTAGTGGGCAGAATATTGTTCAGGATTCTCCAAAGAAAATGCTTACATTTTTGCTTGATTTTGAGTTTCCATAAATGTCTCCAGATTTGAAGCATTCTTACTCCCCTGTGGCTAGCTTCAGGTTTGTCTTCAAGGCAATATTTGACCTCCAGAAGATGTCGATAAGTTGATGAAACAGAGAAAGCTCTCTAATTGCCATAGCAACATGTCGCCATTTCCTGATGAGTTAATCGGGAGCTTTGAAATAATCTCGGTGGTGTCAACATCAAAAACATCCTTCAAGAGCTCTATATTCCATGAAATGCCGTCAGGGTTGAGAAGTTCACAAACCCAAGTCATTGAATGATGTGAATGTCTTGGAGGCTGTGATAGAAATTTAGGACACTTCGGAATCCACGGAGATCCCCAAATCTTTATATTTTTGCCGTCACCAACTTGGAAACAAGCTCCCATCTTAAGCGCAGGAATAGCCCTTGCCCAACACCTCCACAACCATGAAGAAGTGGATGGTATTGTAGCTGAAAATAGATCACAAACTGGGAAATATTTGGCCTTGAGCAGTCTACTAACCAACAAATTTGGATTGATGAGAATTCTCCAAAGTTGCTTAGCAAGTAGAGCTTCGTTGAAACACTGAAGATCAAGGAATCCCATGCCACCCAATTCTTTATTTCTCGTGAGTTTGTTCCAGCTTCGCCAGTGGATTTTTTGGCCTCCTCCTTTAGACCCCCACCAAAAGTCTGCTGAAATTTTGCAAATGTCTTTGCAGATTCCAACAGGGATCTTGAAGCATGACATAACATACATATGTAGGAAGAGAGTTATGACAGCTTTAATCAAACCTCTCTCCCTGCCAAGCTAAGAAATGAATTCTTCCAGCTAGCAATTCTGCTCTTGGCAACATCAGTGATGTAATTAAAAATCTCTCTTTTTGATTTGCCAATGACAAGAGGCAGTCCCAAGTACTTGGAGCTTCTTTGCTCGTTAAAGACCTCCAAGAATGTGGCAGATGATGCTCCTTGTATCAACTGATGTATTGAAACTGAAAAAAACCGAAGATTTTTCATAATTCACCTCTTGGCCAGAGGCAAGACAGAATTGGTCAAGGAGCTCCCGAAAATGCAACGCTTGTCTCTCTGAAGCTTCACAAAACATCACTGAATCGTCGGCGAAGAGCAAGTGGGAAACCATGGGTCCATTCCTGCAAGTTTTCTTACCAACATAGCTCCCTTGTTGGCAAGCTTGTTTGATCATGTTAGATAGAGCCTCAGAAATAATTAGGAACAAGTAAGGTGACAATGGATCCCCTTGCCTTATCCCCCTAGAAGGTGTCACAAATCCACATGCTTGGCCATCGATATTGAAAGAGAAAGAAGATGACCTGATACAAGCAAGGATCCACTCAACAAAAACCTCACAATCCCATTTTTCTGAGAACTTTGCCTAGGAAACCCCATTCGACTCTATCAAAAGCTTTTGCCATATCTAGCTTAAGTGCCATAAACCCTTTTTTACCTTTTCTAAGATTATTAAGGTAATGCAAACATTCATGAGCAATAACAACGTTATCGGTAATTTGTCGACCTTGCACAAAAGCTGATTGATATTCACTGATAGAGAAAGGGAGGCTGATTTTCATTCTATTGGCCAAGATTTTCGAGATGACTTTATAAGAGACATTGCATAGGCTTATCGGTCTATAGTGATGGATGAATCGAGGGTGGCGAATTTTGGGGATAAGAGTGATCAATGTATGGTGAATTTTTCTAGGGATCTTACTGTTAGCAAAGAAAGATTGAACAAGCGAACATAAATCATGTGATAAAAGGGATAGCACGTGATTCTTAACTGCTTTGTTCTTGACTCCAATAGAAAACATAGCTTTGAAAACTACTTAATAAATATTGCCGCGTACGGAATTGTCTGGCTAAAAGCCCATTATATTTTTAAGAATATAATTTTCTAGATATATTCGCGTATGCGCTGCACCTTTTAAATAATCAAAACTAATTGATATATTAGGCCTGTCAACATAGAGTCTCTTGAATCGGTTGTCGTTAGTGAAAATACACATAGCTTTCAATACATTCTCTTGACAATTTTTTGTCAAAATCAAAGCAAGATGATTATTGCGACCTTTATCTTTCTTAGATATTTATTGTTCAAATTATAATGGAAATTGATATTTCTTTCCTTCCTATTTTCGACGTGAAATATAAACAAATTTAAATAATGAAAATTCCATAGTGTTGTCACGTGTGTTCGTGTATAATATGAGAAATTGCAAACATGCTATTGTACGTTTCGTCGCCTGATATAATAGGCAGAATGTCGAACGACAAAGGTTTGTTGTTAATCATATCTTGCTTCTTGACAAAGGTTTATTTTAATTAAATCTTAATTTTTTTTTCTCATATTCACGTTCTAACTCGCGCGGCCCGACATCTCTATCAAGATTCCAAATGTATAAAATGGCAAGTATAAGTAGGAGAAGAAAAGAATTAATCGAGTGGTTTGTAAGTTCTTTTCTTGTTAATTCTCTAGTTTAACTCGATCTCATTGGAAGTATGCATGCATATAACAAGAAAACATTGGCTCACAATGGAATATTGCTTTCCAGACGACTTCCTCGGTCGGACGACGTCCTTATAAGAGTTATGATAGAGATATAGCTGATATTATTATCATATATCGTAAATGAAATATTCATTGTCCGGCAATTCTCATCGTTATTTTAAACATCCGTTTTCACCTGATATTATCCATGTGAATCATTGTCACATATATTGAATGCGCGGCAGCTTTTAGAGAACAAAAAAAGTACAAAAACCTAGACAAAGACTACTACATCAAGAGTTTGACAATTAGTATTATATATGTATGTGTGTCACTCTAACCTAAACCATCATTACATACGCATAACAAAGAAATCAGTTCAACTAAGGAGAAAAATGAAGATGAGAATGCTCCTCAGCATCATTTTGCTTTCTTGTTTGATTGCTTTCTTATATGCAGATGTGTTCATCGTGAAAGGAGATCAAACACGGGCATAGACGATTATGAATGCTCCGATGACACGTACGATCCAAATGGGGCTTATGCAGCGGAAGTTGACTACGGTCTTGACGAGTTGGCCTCAATAGTATCGATCATAACAACTTCCAATACTATATCACCGGAACATACGCCATAGGGTTTGCATACTGTCAGCCAACCTTTTTGCCGTCCCAGTCGACTGCATCACTTGCCTGGAGTCTGCTGCTGACTTTTTGAGGGCAGATTACGAGTATTCGATGTCTGCATATGTTGCAATGACAGACTGTGGCATGAGGTATTATCCAGTTCCTCTGCCGTCGTGAAGGCACGTGTGAATTGATGTGATGTTTTACGAATAAAAATATGCGTGTGTGACATCCTCGAATTCTAGCACGTATACTAGGTCGTGCAAGTAGTATAAAACGGACGTAAATCCGAGTATCGATCCACGAGGACAGCTCAATTAGTTATACGATATTAATCCGAAATTTAATTTAGACTGAAGCGATTTTCAAATATATATTTATATATTTTTTTAGATTTGTTTAAGACGGTTTTAAGAAAAGCGCAACTAAAGATAATGGTTTTTTCAATTAACGGCATGCGTGGTTAAAGCACATATTCGGCACAGATTAATCATACGTCTGCATGCAATCGTATATATTTAATCAATATGAATCGAGTTGAGGTAGAAACCTATGCGAAAGTGAACCAATCAACTATATTCCTATATGACTGTAGTTACCCCGTACGCATTCAGCTTTATGAATTTTCCCGAGTTTAAACGCTTTCGGCACCTAAGGTCTCGGAAACCACACGGACGAAACCGAATTCCATCTCTGATCGGTTTACGTCGTGGTGCACTATATTTATTGTTCTAACCGGTTTAATCACTTTTCCAGTCTCATAAACCAATCAAGAATCAGGCATATCTTATCAGGCAGACGCAATCATTAAACTCTCACATTACTTTCGTCGAACAGGTGGTGGGCGACTGAAAAGGAGGCTGCTCGGTCGTCAAGTCTTGCCTTATATGCTTCGTCTGAGCTGCGTGCTTGAAGGAAGTGTGGCTTCAGCCGTGCTATGTGAGCTCAGGAGGAGTTGAGAGATGTATGGGTTGAGGAGTGAGCTTCGAATGATGAAAATGGCTTTTGATGTGTCTGAGCCTTGTATGCACGTATGTGGCCTATGTGTAAGTCTCGTCCCCTTCACTAAGAAATATACCTGCTTTAATAGACGACAGTGAACTCTTTCTCAACAGCATGAAGCCGCCTCAGTATCATGCGTATCTGAGAAAGTCTTCAATTCTTCTTCTTTCACCAACAAAAATGAGATATCACGTAGCCATAAGATATTGTGTGGAATTTTTC